>CM076570.1:854789309-855073550 GCA_034641835.2 Pinus albicaulis
AATTTAATTAATTAAAAAAAAAAAAATGAAAAAAACTTAGAGTGCCAAAAACATGCTCAAATTTTTTTTTCTTGATTCTGCATTGCCACTTTTTCAAAATCAGGTGTTTTTCTTGATACTTCAAAAAGTAGGTAACAATAAGGATACATATTTCATCGGTAACATTGTTATAATATAGCGTAGTACCCAATTCTCTTGGATTGGGAGCTACCTATTTCACACAGGGGCAGATATGCAAATAAGACGATGTGTCCGAGAGGACAAGGTATTTGATATTTTGAAAGTGTGCCATGATGGGCAGTGTGGCGAGCATTTTGCAGTTCGTAGAACCGCCCATAAGGTTTTACGAACAGGCCATTATTGGCCTACCATTTTTGAAGATGCAAAAATATTTGTGCAGGCCTGTGATAGCTGCCAAAGTGCAGGTCGCCTTGGGTAGTCTCATGAAATGCCTTTGAACCCTCAACTAGTGATTGAACCATTTGAACGTTGGGCGCTTGATTTTTTTGGCCCTATTAGCCCCCCATCAAACCAAAAAACATACATCCTAGTTGCAACCGAGTATGTCACTAAGTGGGTTGAAGCAGAGGAACTTTCAAAAGCTACAAAGGACTTTGTAATACAGTTTCTTTTCCAAATCTTTGTGCGATATGGCCTCCCTAGGGACATAATCACATATGGAGGACCACAGTTTGTAGGCAATAAATTAGATAAAACACTACAAAACTACCATATTTAGCATAATATTACAACCCCATACTACCCATAGGCCAACGGTCAAGTAGAGAGCATGAACAAAGTGATTGAATCTATATTGACAAAAACCATTGCCTCACATAGCCGAGATTGGGCCTACAGACTGCCAAAAGCATTGTGGGCATATCGAACAATGTGGAGACCCACTATGGGATATTCACCATATCAATTGGTATTTGGAAAAGAACCCATCTTTCCAATAAAATTTGAAATTTGAACATTAATAACAACTCAAAAGGTGGGTCTAGATCTAAATGAAGCCCAAGCCAAAAGACTACAGAAAATTAATGAATGAGATGAAATTAGGCTCTCTACTCTTCAACACACAGTGTTAATTCAACAATAGAGAGCAAAATTTTAATCTATATATATATATATATATATATATATATATATATATATATATATTTTTTTTTTTTTTTTTTCTTTTTTTCTTTTTTTCTTTTTTTCTTTTTTTTTTCTTCTTTCCTTTCTTTCTTAAATTTTAGGTTTTTTTTTTAATGTTTGAATTAAAATTTTTATTTTGTTTTTATTTTTATTTTTTTATTCCGATATATTTTTAAATTTTAAGATTTAAAGTGTTTTTATTTTTTAAATTTATTTTTCTCTTAAATTTTAGGTTTTTTTAATGTTTGAATTTTAAAAATTAAAAAATGTTATTTCTATTTTTAAAAATGTCAAAAATATGACACAATATTTTTTTTTGTTATTCTAGCATCAACTGGTTTTGTTTTGAGGGTGTTTTTTCAATCCTTTTTTTCAACAAACAATTTTTCTTTTAGCACAATTTTATAAAATGTTGAAATTTGACCTTAATTAGCCTACATTCAAAAAAACCGAGTGCATTCTGGAATACACTTTTTTTGTTTTTGGGGTGTTTTTTCATGTTTTTTGAGTCTTTTTGGGCTAGAGTTCTCGTTTTGAGGTCAGGTTACCTATTTCATCGATAACAATGTTGCATTCGTTTACTCTTGTATTCAACATTCTGTACTACATCTTCATAGCATTACTCTTAGTTAATTGCAGCCTCAGACATAGTACACTCTGAAAATAAAAAGTCGCTCCCAGATTGATAATTAATGTAGGCTAATTAGGTGTTCAAAGGATACCTTTTTATGACTCAACACCAAGGTTGAACCATATATTATATGGTGTTTAAACTATATATATTGGGTGGATTTAATATTATGTGGCACATTTATTTTATCAAAGGTTGGGTTATAATGTTATATATGGTGAAATTTCATAAGTTTAAACCTTACGTTAAGTGATAAGTAATGGAGAAAAATGTGTATAGGCTAGGCGGAGGTCAGGGCTCGACCCCACGAACTCCCCCAAAAAAGGCGCCCTCCATACCATTAAGCCACACTGACGGGTCTTAATAAACCATGCTTTCGACGTATATTTAAATCAATATCGTTCATCCGACGGAGGTAAGGAGGGGGCGAACCCCCTCACCACAAGACAATATCTACGACCATGGCAGAGTCTTGATCATCAATGTAGGGGATTAATTATTAAATGTGGGTTAATAACCCATAATCCAATGGTTATGCGCATAATCCTTGTTTATGTTCGGATTACATAAATGTGCCATTAGCGCATTAAGCCGAAGTTAAATTGCACTTAAATTTAATTAAATATAAGTTTAATTCGGCAGAGAAAATGGAAGAGCCACTGAATTTGACCCTACCTCCAAATTTAGCGGCCCTAACTGGAGTTTCTCTAGTTTTGGTGGGGTTTCCTAGGCCATAATTGAGGAGGCTATAAATTTCACAAAATTCGACCAAATTGGGAGCAAGAAGAGTCTATGCTAGATGTTTTGGACATTATAAATACACTGAAGCAAGTTTCAAGAGTAGTAGATGAATGTAAACAACACTTTTTGCACATTTTAGCTAATATAGAGGACCAAGCCATAAAAGCTAGACCAACGAGATGTAGCCCAGGAGGGGTGAACTCCTTCATCAAAACACTGTGTTAGTGGATCATTTGATGGTTTGTTGTACATTTTATTGCTTCTATTTAGCATTATGTTTTAATCTCTAATTTTCTCATAAATTTAACATAAAACTCATTTTATTTACCTGTTTAACACTCACAAAAACCTCAAGAAACCTATGCACATGAAGCAAAAGATCGAAAAATTATTTATAATTCTGAAGATGAAACTACCATAGAAAAACTAACATCCAGATTCAGATCAGGGACCTAATTGTGGGGTTCATAACATTAGAATAAGTTGAAGGGCATGACCAAAAAGGTGGTAGGGGTATATTGTTGTGTATTGAATGGGGAAAAGGGAGGTCTAAGCATGGTTTCGTAAGATCTATAATCCTAGCATTAGAGAATGAGAAGGCAACTTACGACCTAATGTCATATGGGATAAGGTGCCTATAGGTGAGGTAAGAATAAGAATTGATAGAGGAACCCCTGAGAGTGGTGATAAGAGGATTATGGGCCTCATTATCACAACCCATAAGTCCTTAACCCATAACTAGTAAATTCCCTATCCCCTTAACCCGAAGTTATAATCCCTTAACCCATACACTCATAAATCAAATATTATCATGTCTAAAATAAATACTTATATTTTATTATGTCCCTATGGAAGCATTAAATATCACCTCTAAGATGTTAGAAGCAGTTGTACATGGAATTTTTTTTCTCAAGCCTAAATTTTGATAAAGGTTTAGGGTAGTGAATGCATGACATGATTAAGCTTAGAGGTTTCACTCACCAAGTGTTTACCTGTGGTGTTTCCCAAATTGTGTTAATGTCTAATAGGGGACCTTCAATGAAAAGAAATAATCTATAGTATTTGTGTTTATATACCAATATTGCAAACTATAGGCAAATCAATAGAATAAAAGGGCTAGGCAATATAACTTATCGCCCATGATCTCGTGGCTGGTGATGGGCTTCTAAATTAGACATAAAATAAGGCCCATATAACGTTTCTTAGGCCCATCTAACCTTATTCACATAAAATATATATTAAATCTCTCCTTATACACTTAATAATGTTTTCTTATGCTTTAATATTTTCTTAGGAAGGTTTAAAGGTAATTGAATATTTGTGCCTAATATTGGTTATTTTTGTAGAATATTGTGGGAGTATTTGGTAGATTATGCAGATTTGGAGAAGTAGATAATTTAGGAACTTGCTCCCTGCCACTGGAAGATCAATATTGAAGAAACAATGAGCACAGTATTAGGAAATTATTGACAAATCTTGTAGAGATTCAAGGGGTTTTTCCACCCTCCTTAACTGTCAAAGGCAACCAAGCAAACTGAAGATGATGTGCACTCAATCTATGGTTTACTTGGAGTGAAAGTGGACTCAATCACTATTTTCTAGGGAGATGTTGGTAGCTACCCTTGAGGATAAATAAAGCTAATCAAGAGCTAATTACAGTCGATTCCAGATGATTTTATGATCTATTCGATGCTAGTCGATTCCATTTCCATTTCGTTTTGCATTCCATTCCATCCAATGCCATTATTTTCCATTCTATTAGGCTTTTGCTATTTAAGACATTTGGGATATAATAAGACTGTAATTTTTGTAATGCAATGAGTAGGCAGATTTTGTTTTACTGGTCTAATTTCAAGGAGAGAGGCTCGTGGTTTAGGGCCCAATCCATGTGCCTCATTATCTCTGATGTGTCATTCTTTACTTTATATCATTTATCTAGTTTTGTTTATGTTATTTAGTTAGTTTTTCTTCTGATAGTTCCATTGTTGTTTAGCTTTTTCTTTCACTTTGTTGTTGTAGTTATTCATTTTCTTACGAGAGTAATAGAGTAGAGGAAAAATCCAAAATATTTGGTCAAGAATTCCCCTCTCATTTCTTTAAATAGAGTTCGAGAAGGGTTGACCTCCCCACAGGCCAAAAAAAATGTTTTCTGTTCACTGTTTTTATCACACATTTTGTCTATTTTCATGCATGAATCAGCAGGTTTGATTGCAGGAATGAGTATCAATAGTCCCAGAAAAGTTCATCAAGCTGTCCCGCTTCATTTTATAGCTCTTTATTCAAGCATTAACACTATTGTTGCACCTTCTATTCCCTCCTTCTTCTCTCCTTAACTACTGTCCCACCCTTTTATTCACAAAAACCATTAAAATTTTGACCTTTTATTTTCTCCTCGAAACTCCCACTTATCACACTTCACATCTCATGGGATCTCTTCTCCCCTTTCTTTTCCATTCTATAGCTCTTTTTCAATTTTCCTTTTTACCTTACCTTTTCCTATTATTAACGAAAACAGTCAAAAATCATTTAGAAATGAAGCTTACCCTTTTTCCTTTAATACTTACCACAATTCCTTTTCGCAATCACATTTCGCAACCTTTTCCCTCTTTCCTATAAGACTTATCGCAATTGCAAATCACACTTTTCATTTGATTCCCGTTAAAACTTACCACTCCAAACGCTGGTTGCAATAATTCTTCGTACTTCGCCACATCGCAAATCACAAATCACATTTTTCATTTGGTTCCCATTAACAGTTACCGCTCCAAACGTCGATTGCAATAATTCTCTGTACTCCGCCACATCACGAATCGCAAATCACATTTTTCATTTTGTTCTCATAACACGTTCTGCTCCCAACGCCGATTATGATATATTTGTCGTACTCTACCACCGTCCCTCCTTTGACACGTCACCCATCACATTTCGTAACCTTTTCCCATTTTCCTTTTAAGCCTTACCACAATTGAAAATCCAATTTTCATGTGGTTCCCATTAATACCTCCCCCTCCCGACACTGATTACGATATTGTTATTGCATCTGCCTCCCAAACTGATATCGCATATCGCATATCTCAGTTTCATCCCTCCATCACACTTTTCATTTGCGATATTATGTGCTTTAATAAATTCCAAACACCTTTTTCACTCCTTTGATCCCTTTTTCGTGTGTTAAGCCCTCCATTAGCATCTTTATCCCTTTCGCTCCAAACTGCAATCAACACATTTTCAATTAGAATTAAGCCATGGATAACTTAGCTGCATGGAAAGAATCATGGTAGATAGAGCATAAGATAAGTAGGACGTGTTTAGCCGATTGGCCAAGTTAACTGTGATTTACATTAGTTTCTTTTCTGCCATTTCTTTTCATTAAGTTAAATTAGTTTCCTTTCATGTCATTTCTTTTCAACAATTTAGTTTATTTTCCTTTCTATCATTTCCTTTCTACAATTTATTCTAGTTTCATTGAAGTGTGACATACGTCACTGAGAACTCGTAGAAGTAGAACTCTTTCGTAGAGAGGAAGAGGATAACATGATTAGAATACATCTATTGTGTATATAGCACTGTCACCTCCAAGTTTGTATGAACCCCGGGTTGATAAAGTAAAGTAGGGCAACCCCTGGGAGTTGCAGCACTCTTGATGCAATACTAGAGTTCACCACTTTTTGGCATCGTTGCTCGGGAGGTGTCTAGTAGATGCTGCGATTCTTTTTTAGCATTATTTTCTTCTTTCCTTTTTCATGTTGTTTCCAAAATATTGAAAATACAAAAAAATATGATTTTCATGCCTCATAGGAGTAGGGATACTCTGAAAAATTTTAAAAATTCTTCTCCAATACCAACCCCCCCAATTGACCACGTGATGCAGTAAGAACCATGTCACCATACACTTTTGAAGGTAGAAGAGACGGATGGATATGATGACAATGAAGAATATCATATTGGGTTTCCCATTCAACATATGGACATCCATATACATATGAAGAAAATCCCTCCATCTTTCCTTCTCAACTTCCAAGGTATAAGGACAGAGGATCCAGAAACATTTCTCTCTGAATTTGAGATACTTTTTAGATCTTATGGCTACTTATCGCGCCTCAAGAACTAAGATTGTTTCCTACAACATTGAAGGATAAATATCTTAAATGGTTCATGAGTGTAGGTAATAATACAATAATATCATGAAATGATATGCAAAAGTTATTTCTAGGACAATATAAAAACTATGATATGAAACAATAAATTTTTAGAATGAATCAAAAAGAGGATGAGAGCCTTGAGGATATCATAGATAGGTTCATGTTTAATGTTAAGAGGGAAAAATTGCATCATTCATGATTTTACACACTAAAAACCCTCTTACTTAGAACAATTAGGGATGAGTGGATTGATTTCCTTAATCTCATGAGTGGAGGAGATGTATACCAATTGTCATTTAAAGAAATTTGTGAAACATGCAAGGCATATCAATAGGAAGGGGAAGAGTAAGTAAATATCCCTCAACATTGGCAAGGCAAGATGAACTTGGAAATTTTCTTGACAACTTTAAAACATAAATTCTTAGCAACTAAATGAACAAGTAGAAATGTTAATAATGGAAAATAAGGAAACAAACATGTTGATATTTTTGTTATCCATGCAGAATCATATGCTACTAAATGTTTTCCATCATTTCCCAAGTTTAAAGAAGCTTACCAAGAAGACAATGGAGCTAGGAAGTCACCAAAGAAGCTATGTTATGTAGCTCCAAGGAGACCCTAGCAACCTACTTAGCTTGATATGATGCAAGGAACCACTTCACAATTTCAATATTATTCACATCCATATAAAACTAATTGGGACACACTCCCTCCTTGGAAATCTTGGCCATCTCAACCCCAAAACCAATCTTGGCAACATGGTTGGCAAGGACCTTATTGGGAAAATACACAATATCCTCAATATTTCCCTCCATATCCTCCATACCCAACTCCATGCTATCCCTACCATCCACCTCCACCACAACTAGAGCCTCAACCATATCCATCTCATATATACACCCCCACTCAACTACCTGTGCCACCATTTCCAAACCCGTACAATGAAGTATCTCAGATCACTTACAATGCTAAGGTACAAAAATTTCAAACATATTCTCTTGATCTAGGTGGTATTCAACTTAGTTCAAGAAGGTATTGCAAAGAAGACATTTTATTAATGTCATTGAAAGACAACATCAAGAAGAAGAAGATCCAAGTGAGGAGATCAAAAGATCAAGGGTTTCACTTAATGAAGAGCTGACATCATAATCATATGTTGACAATGTTTCCTCATGTTTACCAGCATTTCCTCCATGTGTTCAAGAGAACAATCAGAAAAAAGATGAATATTTGAATGTCATAATAGAAGAGGACATCTAAGGTGATTGAACTCAACAAGTGGACTGGGAGAATCACAACTATATTGACATATGGTTCCAAACAATCATTAATTTGTAGCAACAAACTCTTCTCCAACAATACTTGATACAATCCTAGTCAAAGAAATTCATCTCTTATATTCAGGTACATGTAACAGCATGTATTCCAAGTGTACACCTGATTTTATCTGCCATATTGATGTGTACATGTCTCCATTGGAGGTATTTCTGTACTTGAAAAAGGTTTTTTTTTTTCAAGTAGAATAGGAAAGTGAAAAAGAAAAAAAAATGGGAAGAAGGATAAAATATGAGGTGAAAACCTCTTTTGAGGCGTTTGAGATTGGTCGACTGATTGAAACATTGGGATATATATATATATATATATATATATATATATATATATATATATATATATATATATATATATATATATATATATATATATATATATATATATATATATATATATATCCTAGGTGAAAATCTCCTTTGAGGCACCTACAAAGACCTACCAATGGAAAACCTCATTGAGGCAACTAGTATACCTTAAAAAAAAATGCATTTCTCCATGTATCTCTCTCTAATGAATGCAAGTGCTCTCCAAACTTTGCAATTAGAAAAAAAAAAAGTTGGCACAAAAAAAAAATCAGTCAACACCCTGGTTAAAGGTATCCAAACTTGAACTTCCTCCTCATGTGCTCAGAATATCCAAAAGGACCTCAAGAAGATTATCACATGCAGCTTTAGAGCAGCTTCAGAACCAGTAAAGACAACTTCAACATCCATATCAACAACTTAAATATCACCTACAAAAACAAATAAATGGTAAGGCTTAGGTATTCAATCATCTAAACCTTTCTTCGAATCTATTTTAGCTTAAGAAAACATTAAAAAGTGTGATAAGGAAATTTTTTTACATCCAAAATCAGTAGTCATGCAACCTTAGCCTTATCTAGCAACTACCCTCACTTTTTCCACCAAGAAGAGGAACAATAAAAAAGTAAAAATGACCTGAGAAAGTGGGTAGTAATCAATTCATGTAATGGAAGACAAGGAGTGCCAAAGGGGTAACCAAGGGTGAAATCAGTTCACAGAAAAAGAACTGTGAGTTTCTTCTGCAGGAAATTTAAAAATAAAAATAAAAATAAAAAATAAAAAATAAAAAAAATAAAATAAAAGGTGGACCCACCACCTCTAGGCATGGAAAATTAAAATTTTCTAAAGGCATCTAAGGAACTTTGTGCCGCACCCACAAGAATAAATGCAAGAAGAATAGCAAGAATATTATCATGAGGAGCAGCACATGGGACAATAAACCAAAAAAAAATAAGCCAGTGTGCAGGAAGAACCATAAGGAAATGAGGAT
This sequence comes from Pinus albicaulis, assembly GCA_034641835.2. Classification (NCBI taxonomy): domain Eukaryota; kingdom Viridiplantae; phylum Streptophyta; class Pinopsida; order Pinales; family Pinaceae; genus Pinus; species Pinus albicaulis. The sequence goes on from CM076570.1 coordinate 854,798,592, forward strand.
GGATAGGTTGTTGAGAGGATGAGCAATAGTTTCAGTATGGGGGTGATTATGGGCCTCTAAATTAGACAATAAGGCCAATATAACCCTTCTTAGGTCCATCTAACCCTTCTTAGGCCCATATAACCTTCCTTATGCACATAAAAGTTATATTAAATCTCTCCTTATACACTTAATAATGCTTTCTTATGCTTTAATATTTTCTTTGGAAGGTTTAAAGGTAATTGCATATTTGTGCCTAATATTGGTTATTTTTGTAGAATATTCTGATAATATTTGGCAAATTATGTAGATTTGGAGAAGGAGATAATTTAGGGACTTTCTCCATACCATTGGAAGATCGAGTTTGAAGAATATATGAGCACAATATCAGGAAATTATTGAGAAATCTTGGAGAGATTCAAGGGGTTTGTCAACCCTCCTTAACTATCAAAGGTAGCCAAGAAAACTGAAGATGATGTGCACTAAATCTATGGTTTACTTGGAGTCAAAGTAGACTCAATCACTATTTTCTAGGGAGATGTTGGTATTTTCCTTTGAGGATAAATAAAGATGATCAAGAGCTACTTCCAGTTGATTCCGGTCGATTTTACGATCAATTCAATGCTGTTCGATTCCATTTTCATTCCATTCCATTCCATGCCATTATTTTCCATTCTATTAGGCTTATGTTACCTCCAGGATGTAATAAGACAATATTTTTTTTAATGCAATGAGTAGGCAGATGTTGTTTTACTGATCTAGTTTCAAGGAGTGAGGCTCGTGGGTTAGGGCCCAATCCATGTGCCTCAGCTTCTCTGATTTTTCATGCTTTCCTTTCTATCATTTAGCTAGTTTTTTTTTTTTTAGTTAGTTCTACTTCGTATAGTTTCATTGCTATTTATTTTTTTTATTTCACTTTTTTTTTTGTAGTTCATCATTTGCTTACGAGAGTAATAGAGTAGAGGAAAAATCCAAAACATGTGGTCAAACATTCCCCTTTCATCTCTGTTAATAGAGTTCGAGTAGGGTTGACGTCCCCACAGGCCAACAAAACTACTTTATGTTCACTATTTTTATCACACATTTTCTCTGTTTTCGTGCATGAATCAATAGGTTTGATTGTAGTAAAGAGTATCAACAATCCTAGAAAAGTTCATCAAGTCGTCCCACATCATTTTCTAGCTATTTTTTCACGCCTAAACACTTCTATTTCCTTCTATTCCCTCCTTATTCTCTCCTTAAGAGCTGCCACACCCTTTTTATTCACAAAAACCATTAAAAGTTTGATCTCCACCTTTCTCCTCAAAAATCCCACTAATTTCACTTCACACCTCACACGATCTCTTCTCCCCTTTCTTTTCCATTCTCCAGCTCTTTTGTGATTTTCCTTTTTACCTTACCTTTGCCGATTATTAATGAAAAGAGTCGAAAATACTTTAGAAATCAACCTTACCCTTTTTCTTTTAATACTTATGACAATTCCTTTTCGCAATTGCATTTCACAACATTTTCCCTCTTTCCTTTAAGACTTACCACAATCAAAATCACATTTTTCATTTGGTTCCCATTAACACTTACCTCTCCAAACACCGATTGTGATAATTCTCTGTACTTTTCCACATCACAAATCGAAAATCACATTTTTCGTTTGGTTCCCGTTAACACTTATCGCTCCATACGCTGATTGCAATAATTCTTCGTACTCCGCTACATCACAAATCAGAAATCAAATTTTTTATTTGGTTCTCGTAACATGTTCCTCTCCCAACATCAATTATGATATCGTTGTTGTACTCTACCATCGACCCTCCTTTTCCACATTACCCATCACATTTCACAACATTTTCCCTTTTTCCTTTTAAGAATTACCGCAATCGCAAATTACATTTTCATGTGGTTCCCGTTAATACTTCCCACTCCCAACGTCGATTGCAATATTGTTATCACATCCGCCTCCAGAACCAATATTGCATATTGCATATCGCACTTCTGCCCCTCCATCAGAATTAATCCATCACACTTTTCTTTTGCAATATTATGCACTTCAATAAAGTCCAAACACCTTTTTCACTACTTTGAGCCTTGCTTCGTTTGCTAAGCCTTCCATTATCATCTTTATCCCTTTCGATCAAGACTGCAATCAACACTTTTTCAATTAGAATCGAGTCATGGATAACTTAGCGGCATGGATAGAAGAATATTAGAGAGAGCATAAGATAATTAGGGCGTATTTAGCCAATTGGCCAAGTTAAGTGTGATTTAAATTAGTTTATTTTCTATCATTTATTTTCAGCAAGTTAAATTAGTTTCCTTTCGTGTCATTTATTTTCAGAAATTTAGGTTATTTTCCTTTGTGTCATTTCCTTTCGGAAATTTATTTTAATTTCATTAAAGTGTGATAGACTTCACTGAGAACCCCTAGAAGTAGCACCCTTTTGTAGAGCGGAAGAAGATGACATGAGTAGAATGCATCTATTGTGTATATAGCACTGTCACCTCCAAGTTTTTACGAACCCCAGGTTGATAAAGTAAAGTGGGGTAGCCCCTGGGAGTTACAGCACTCTTGGTGAAATACCAGGGCTCATGAGCTGGCAATCACAAAACCATACAATGTCATATGCACAACTATCTTAATCTATTGAAAGTGTTTACTAGGGAATAAAATTGGACAATATCAACTCCTCAAATCCAATCAATAATAACTAACAAGTTATAGTTATTTAGTTTTGTTTGAGTAAGGAAATGTGATGGAGATTTAATCACAGCATGAATTTGTCACTAGGAACCATGAATTGACCATGAAGAATGGGGATATTTGGGTTTGTGACTTATTATTTGTTTGATTCTAGCCCTTTGTTAATACACTAAAATTACAAGTAAAAAAACCCAAGTGTGTGTGTGTGTAACCAAATGGTTTGAAAAGTATAATTTAGGCCCTAACATGACAAAAACTAGCACAAATTTTAAAGGGTGAGAAAAATTAATGTTATTGTTTGAAGGCTAGTGTTCTTCATCATGGTTAATTTCTATTCTTTGTATCAAATACTATGAGTATAGATAGTTTTTTGTTTGATGTGTTTGTGTACTTACCTCTTCATTTCCTTATTTTTTCAAATCAAATATGAATGTTTCTAAGTTGAGGTTAGAAAATTCCTTATTGACTTGTTATTTAGTATGAAGAGGTTGGATTAAAAGGTTGGTGATTGTATCATACATGTTGTCTCTTCCTTTATATAAGTGGTAGCTTCATTCATTATGTAATGGATTTGGGTGTAGATGTGGGTTATAAGTGAGGATGGACCTTTCTTCATGTGAAATTTTATTTTTGAAATGAACCTTATTCTCTTTGAGTAGTATTATGTTTGGTTTTTTACTATCCTACCTATGAACATCCAAGCTCATTGGAGGAAAGGACTATTGACATGAATATATGAGTTTCTTGACCCCAAAGTTGACTCCATCTTATAACCATGGGAAGTGCTTGGTTGAGTCTTGTGATATTTTTAAAAGTACCAAACCCCATATCTTGTGAAAAAATGAATCTAGCTCTAGACCACTAGATAATCCAAAGACCCTTGAATTAAGAATTATGGAGATCCATATTTGTTTGGAAGTTGTATCTAAATTTTATACCATGGAACTAGAATCCACAAAAATATATTCCATTGCCAACTCTTCATGAGTAAATTATGATAATAATTCAAAATTTTCACATGATCAATGAGGATACCCTTTAGGTCATGCACTATCGATGGTTACAATGCCATAATTCCCAACTTTTGTTAATGAATGATGGTTTTAAAGTGAAAATATTCTATTTATATGCAATTCAATTTTTTGATTCATGTTTGACCAATTTTTTCTTTACAAATTATACATAGTTTAACTTACACATTAAATTTGATTATCTTAATTTATGTATTATTTTTATTTTTCCCTCCCAAAATTTTCTTTGCCTTTGTGCTGCATTGCTAAGGAAATTTTCCATTCCTCTTGCTTTGCATTATTATGAAAATTTTATCATCTTGCAAAACCCTTTCCTACCACTTCCTCATCTTGCATCACAGTTTCAGCCCCTGAGAAAAACCATATTCCTCTATTAACATGGATTCTTGCTCATAGGTGATTGTGGGAAAACCTCATTTTCCTTCAATACAACGAGAAAAACATATTCCTATGTTGACATGGATTCCTTCTTGTAGGTGATTGTGGGTGGACCTCATTTTCCTTCAATACGAAAAAATATTCTTTGGTTTTTCTTCAACAGTAAGATTCTTAGCTAAGATTTTGTTATTTTGTACAGGCATAGGTTATAAAAATGTGGCTACTTTGCTTACAATTTGAAAAACCTTCAACTTTCCAGAGTGAATTCTCTTTATATTTTTTTAAATAGAAGAAATGTTGTGATATTTTCTCTAAGGGTTGTTGCTGTGAAGGAGAAATAATTGAAAACAACATCCCCTGGCATGGAAGGGGGAGGTAAAGGGAATAAAGTAATGGTTGTAGGAGGGTATTGTTAATGTGGATGGGCGACAACTTTACATCTCTTTAATAGAGGATACTAGGTTGTCGTTGTTAATAGTCTTGTCTGCAAGTTGTTTGACCAACAACTTGGGATTGACTCTCTAAATTCCATTGTCTCAATTTAGAAGATATGGAGTAAGTCTCTAGCAAACAACTTGACCTCTTTGTGAGAGATGTTTGTGATTTTAATTTCTTTGTAGAGAATTTCGAGTGCTTTGAACTAGAGTCAGTCGTACACTTTGGAAAATGAAGGCCTTCTCCTTATTCCATGATGGATAGAGGAAGAGAAGTCTATATTCAGCATAACAATGTGATTGGAACCATGAATGTACTTTTTTATATCAAAGGATTCATCCTAGAATGCCATTTGATTAAACTAGGTACCATGGATTATTTTCTAGGTATCCAAATAATAAAAATTCACACTCGGGTTCCTTGCATCTATGAGAGTCATGTTTACCACATAATTACCTTGGCGAGCTGCATGTTTTTCTGTTGACTCGAGGGGTCCTGACCCAGGTTCGATGTGCAAGGTTTGCCAACAAACCCTTATACTACTAGCCCTTTCGGCAGTGACTTGCGGAAGCAAGTCAAAGTCTCACCCGAAGTAGTATGGGTGGGTGTTGGAACCAGGTTTCCACACCCTAAGAAAGGATGGGTAAAGCAAGAAGAGCTGTGATAGGTCCTATAATCCCCAATTACCTTGTTCTGCGCAGGGTTAATTAGGTCTATTTTCACATCCACGTGCGCTAGATCTATATTTATATGCTTTTATGATAATAACACAGCAAGATATAAACATAACATAATAGGTACAGATCCAGAAACACACTTACATCGATCTTCGTAGCTTAAAGATATAAAATACACAATACAACAATTACTAACAATTCACACCAGATTACTCAAAGATTCAATTCTCTATCAATGCTTCTTATTCATTAATTCATCAATTCTTCCTTACAATTCCCTTCCCAACCTACGCACACAGCAGCAGCGTCCACACACAGCTGGACTTGGATCTCTGCGCACACAGCCAGTAGGATTATGTTCCCCAAAACCCAAACAAATAGCTTAAATCACAATTTGCATCAATAGCTCATCATATCCTATCCTTTACAATATAAAATGCTCCTCTATTTATAACAATCTAGCCTAGACTTTCCTATGGTCTGCAACACATGGTTTTTGGACCCCTAGTTTACCCTTTTACCCTTTAAAATGCTTTCGGGGCTTTGACCCACCCCAAAACCCCTCCGCTAGATTAAATCTAATTAAAATATATCAAAAATATCCAAACCGGACCAGTTTTGCAGCTTGTTAGGAGACCCCATTCTAGCAGTCCCCCAACACAATCTTGTGACTCCTCCCGAGTCACTACAGCTTCCATATAGTCATTAAACCCTATACGGCTTGAGTCGACTACCATTGACAAATCCTACTAGAATGCCTCCACGTAGGGTAGCTAGCTGGATTGCTCCTCCATTTGTGATTTCCTTAACTGTGTAGGGACCAAGATAGTGCTGGCAGAATTTCCCTGGATGTTTCGCAAATTGGCTTTCATATAAAAGGACAAGATCACCTGCGATGAATGTCTTTTGACCGATATGTCAATCATGCCAGGATTTGTCACGATCCTTCTAAAAATATTGATGAAAATTAGCAATAAACTGATCTTCCTCGACAGACACAAGTTGCGCAAGATGTTCGTCCATGATATTGGGGTCCGCCATATTTGTAAATGTTGCAATGCGTAGGCTAGGAACAATGTATTCAATAGGCATAATGGCCTCTTTGCCATAGCCCATCTGGAAGGGGGTTTTTCCTGTTATCTTCTTGCAGGTCATTCGGTAGGCCCACAAAATGGAGGGAATGTGAACATCCCAGTCACTACAATCGGCATTGCAAACCTTAGTTAATGCCTATTCCAAAATTTTGTTAAAAGTTTCAACTGCCCCGTTTTCTTGAGGGTGGTATGGTGTACTCTTTGCATGGTTGATCCGGAATTCCTCATTCAAGGCTTGAATCATTTGATTGACAAAGTGTGTACCTCTATCACCCATTAGGATCTTCGGGTAGCCAAACCTGGTCAAAATATGCTCAAATATGAAGTGCGCAGTAGTATCTGCAGTACTCACCACTTGTACCTTCGCTCATTGAGTGACATAGTTAGTGTCGGTTATAATGTAGCACACACCTGTTTTCTTTCCTTATGGGTTAATGGGACCTATAAAATCAATGACCCATTTTTCAAAAGCCTGCAAAGCTACTTGATGTTGTAAAGGCATCTCATCTCGGCGCGAAGGTCGTCCTGTGCGCTGGCAACTGTCACATGACCTGCAATAGGTGTAAGAATGTTGATGCAAGGTAGGCCACCATAACCCAGCCCTCAAAATATTTTGTGTCATTGCGCATCCTACATAGTGGCCTCCTATGACACCCTCATGTGCTTTTGCTAAAACAACAGGTCATTCATGATCTAGGACATATCTACATAGTATTTCATCTACGCCTAGCTTGTATAACTGATCAACGATGATAGTAAGTCTGCTTCCCGAGTAACCAATTCCTTCTTCTGCTACACCGAATACCCAGCCAGGGCCACACCTATAGTGAGGAACTTGATGATATCAGCAAAGTGTGCGTCGACCACCTTAATGGTAAAAACCTGTGCATCTAGAAAACCTTCTTCCAAACTAGTAGGTTCTTCCCTTGTTTCAATGCGGGGTAGATGGTATGAGACCGCATTCAACCTTCCGGGCTTGATGATGATCTCAAGATCATATTCCTAAAATAGCAACAGCCAGCGGAAAATCTCCCCCCCCCAACATAGGCTTGTTGACTAGGTATTTCAAAGCCGAATGATCAGTGAACATTTTAAAGTGTCCACCCAATAGATAGTGTCAATATTTCTGTAGCGCGTAGACCATAGCCAATCCTTCGCGCTTAGTGGTGGAGTAGTTCCATTCTACACCTGAGAGTTTCTGACTCGCAAAGGCAACCGGGTGATATATATCGCCTTCTCCAGGCTGAGTGAGAACAACTCCCAAGGCAATGCCCGACGCATCCACATGTACATGAAATTCCTTTGACCAATCAGGAAATATTAGTATGGGGGCAGAGATCATCTTCTCCTTGAGTAGTTCAAAGCTCTTCTAACATTCATCATCCCAAAAGAAAGAAACATATTTTTTTAGTAGCTTTTCCATAGGTGCTGTAATCAGGGCGTACCCCTGAATGAATTTTCTTTAATAGCCAGTGTGTCCAAGAATTGAACATAGTTGTTTCTCCATTGTTGGGACTGCTAGGTTGATAATTACGGCTACCTTCGTAGGATCAGCCATCAATCCCTACTGATAGACTATGTGTCTGAGCAGGATTCCAAATGGCACACAGAAGATGCACTTCTTAATATTCAAGGAAATCTGGTGCTTCTAGCATGCATCCAACATTACTCGTAGGTTAGAGACATGTTCCTTTACTAAGCCAAAAACTGTCTAGTTATCAAAATAAACCTCGAGAAACTTATGAATAAATTCCTTGAATACAGCAACTACGAACCTTGAGAAAATAATAGGTTTGTTTTTTAGACCAAAGGGCATGACCGTATACTGGAAGGATGCCCATTCAGTCATGAAAGTAGTCTTGTTGTGATCTTCAAGTGCAATTCGGATCTGATGGTACCCTGAGAACCCATCGATGAAGGAATAGGCCTCCTATCCACCCACGCTATCAAGGATTTCATCGGAGAAGGGTGTAGGAAAGGGGTCATGGGCATAGGTGTCGTGTAACTTGCACATATCCACGCAGATGTGTATTTATCCTTTGGTCTTATTTTCCTATATGATCATTGGACTTACCCAATCCGAATGCTCAACTGGTTTAATGATACCTGTGGCAAGCATTTTATCCAGCTCTTCCTTGACCCTTTGCTTGTATTTAGGATTCAGTGGGTAAGGCCATTGTTTTACGGGGTGTGCCTCAGGTTTCAGAGTGATGTGCATAATACCAAGGTCCCTGGTGATGCCCTTGAGCTTAGAGAACTTTTTCGGAAATAGGTCCTGATACTCCGTGAGTAATTCTGTGATTTTGCTTACAATCTCTTCATCCCAATAGTCGCCAATATTAGCCAGCTTAGGGTGTTCCTCCATCCCAATATTAACATTACGCAGCTTAAGAGGCTACATTATGTCAACATTCTGCAGCGATGGCCCCACGATAGCACGTTTTCCTTTAGATTCTAGGACGGAAATGTTTCGAGGGTTATCTTCTTCCTCGTCAATTGCCAAGCTCCGGCAATTGGTTATGTCTTGAATCTGCGCGTCCCATGTCAGGACCATTGGGGCAACATGGTGGGGAGAATTCTTAAAGACAAACACATCAATGTCCTGCAGAGCTTTGTCGAGCATCTCTATCCCCCCAATTAATCCAAATGTTCCAAAAAAGTCCTCTTTTAGCACTTTCCAGTGGCGGGTGTGCCGGTGCAATTCTGCATCTAAGTACCAAGTAGCCAGGATAGGACCCAATGCATGAACAAATAGGTGGACCCATTCTTTTGTAGTTCAGTCGAACCATCTGGTCATCTAGACATGCACATGTGCACAGCGATCCCCTGGTCTGAGGGACATCTTAGTGCGTATGTCAGCGGGAGGGGCAAACTGTAGAAGCATCCTTTCTCGACACGTTTCCCAGTCTGGGAATGCTCTCTTATGGGTGTCCCACCAATGCGCAGGTGTCCCACACATAGCCAGACTAAGGGCCCAGAGCTGTCATTCCCTTCATACCTTATTTTCTAGAATTATTAGGAATTCCTGAACATTACTAGCTTCATCAAAGTGGGGTAGATCTCTTACCTCAAAGGAAATGCAATATAAGGTTCTTGCGACTCGGGGGCAGTGCAGTGCCGAAACCTCGTATAACCGGTTTTGTCAATTCTCCATTTCCTCATCAGCATCAGAGAAGCAGTCACTATCTCTCTAGAATATCTCGTCTGTTGTGGGTTTACCCCTATCTTCATCCTGCGTGGTCAATCTGTAAATGTGGTCTAGTTCCTCTTGTTCGTAGGCTAGTTAAGTATACCACGCGCCCTCAGCTGGATCTAGTGGTACTATTATGTGTGTACCGTTGTTTTCAAACACCATGTTGCGCTTTTTGAGATTGATGACACCCCCCATGTCTATAGCCTAGTCCAGCCCGAGTAGTGCAGTGTACAAATTTGCATCTTCCATGATTTCGATGACCTCAAAGTGAGCTCGGAATTTTACTCCTATGATATCTACCATGACTTTTGGAAACCATCCTAGCAGGATGATCTTCTATTGGTTCACCATGTGCAACTGGATAGTGGACCATTCCAACTTAGGTTTTCCCATTCATTGCCATGTCTACTTCGGTAGTATGTTCGCATTTGACCCCAAATCGAGAATAACTTGTTCCATCTCATAGTCGCTAATCTGCGTAGTCAACCGCATTTCCCTTCCAGTGCATTTCTTGTAGCCATATAGCTGGTGGACACCTCTAGTCTTAGGAATTGTGTTGGGCCAAGCTGCGTAGTTATTCAGTAATACTTGAAGAGTTTCTACAGTTGGCTAGCTACATAGCAGTTTCGAGCATGCCTTTAGAAAGGGCTCAACCTCTTCCCTTCTCTGTGCAGGTTCTACCTACGGTGCTTGTTCTATGAGATGCACTTCTTCCCTTTCTCCCTGGGTGACCGTTCCGCTACGTAGCTTAGTTTTAACCCTTTGTACATTCTGCGTAGGGGTGGGTTGTTTTTCCTGCATTTTGGCTATCAGTATTAAGCAGTCTTCAATCTCATGGTCCAGCTGCCAGCAATATTTGCAGGATTTACTGGTATGATTTGGGCAGTCCTTTATGAAGTGCCCTATCTCTCCGCAGTTATAGCAGATCAACTGCCCCCGACCTTGTCTTGCGCTTCCTCCCCGACTTCCCCTGCCCCTTCTTCGGGAGCCACCAAAAGTCGCGGGCGATCTCGAAGATGCGGGATTTGATTGTACCCTATAGAGGTTTCCTTGATCTAATAATAATTCATATGTGCGACAATTTTTCTCATCGTGCCCTACTGACCGATAGAACCTACACCACTGTTGCTTCAGATTACCCATACTTAGCCGGGGGCACTGATCCATATCGTGTAATCCTGCTACTCAGCAGTCCTCACACCAGAGCGTAGATCCACTGGACCGGGGGCGCAGTGGAATAGGTCCCCCTACCTATAGGTAATTCACCAATAGGGGACACTGGTCCTTGGTATGGCCAGACACCCAACATCATATGCACCAGAGATCTGTGCTAACTCTTTTTTCTCATTCCATCCACAAGCTCTATATTTCCATGCACATGGCTCTGAGCTGCTCTTGAATCTCCTATACTCCCCCCAATGTGTCATCCTTGGGTGCGGCTTTGAGCTTCATGGCAGCTTCCAAGGCTTTTTCCTGTGACTCGAAGGTCTGTTGGCCCATTGGTATACGTAAGTGAGGTAGCAACATGGCGATGAACCATTCCATGTGTTTTCTATCGTCATACTTGAACCCTCCTTCCCTGATTGCTTTCTTCAATCGCTGATCGGCCTTCCACACTAATTCTGACGTATCTTGATTGAATTCTTTTACTTCCACTACCAACTTAGAATATGACTTTGGCTTCCGGAACTATTGTTTTAGGGCATCCTTAATGTTTTGAAGAGATGCATTTCCATTTTGAGATATGTATCAAATATACCAATCTAGTGCTCCATCTTCAAAGGCCAAGGACAATTGTGCTCTCGTCACAGTATCGCTCGCCACCCCCTGTGTCGTCCATACCAAGTCAGCTACAAACCAAAACCAATCCATGTCTTCATCGGCTGTGCCTTTAAAGGTAGGTAATTTCAAGTGCACTGCCATGTCTCCTTCTAGCGAGGCTCCAGTTGAAGGCTTGCTCTCCTGTGAACCTGCCGAACTTTGCATTGTTACTCTCCTCGGCAGGATATGGACAGAGGGATTCTTTTCTGGATTGATTCGATAATACTTACCATTGTGTGTTGTACTCTCTTCTAGAGTAGCGCTCATTCACTTCTACGTCAGATATTTAGTTTTTGCTTGTCAGCACCACATCACTTTATCAGAATTCTTTGGGTCTCGTCAACAGAACCATTTGTTGGCTCGAGGGGTCCTGACCCAGGTTCAGTGTGCAAGGTTTGCCAACAAACCCCTATACTACTGGCCCTTTCGACAATGACCTGCTTCCACTGGTCAAAGTCTCACCTGAAGTAGTATGGGTGGGTGCTAGAACCAGGTTTCCGCACCCTGAGAAAGGATGGGTAAAGCAAGAAAAGTTGTGATAGGTCATGTAATCCTCAATTACCTTGTTCTGTGAAGGGTTAATTAGGTCTCTGTTCACATCCATGTGTGCTAGATCTATATTTATATGATTTTATGATAATAACACAGCAAGATATAAACAGAACAGAATAGGTCCAGATCCAGAAACACACTAACACAGATCTTCGTAGCTTAAAGATAGAAAATACACAATACAAAAATTATAAAAAATTCACACCAGAATACTCACAGATTTAGTTCTCTATCAATCCTTCTTATTCATTCATTCATTAATTCTTCCTTACAATTCCCTTCCCAACTTGTGCACATAGCAGCAGGGTCCGCACACAGCTGGACTTGAATCTTTGCGCACACAGCTAGTAAGAGTCCATTCCCCAAAACCCAAACAGATAGCTTAAATCACAATTCGCATCAATAGCTCATCATATCCTATCCTTTACAATACAAAATGCTCCTCTATTTATAACAATCTAGCCTAGACTTTCCTATGGTCCGCAACCCATGGTTTTCAGACCCCTAGTTTACCCTTTTACCCGTTACAACGCTTTTGGGGCTTTGACCCACCCCAAAACCCCTCCGCTAGATTAAATCTAATTAAAATATATAAAAAATATCCAAACCAGACCAGTTTTGTAGCTTGTTAGGAGACCCCATTCCAACATTGTCGAAGAACATTAAGCTATATTCAGTAGAATTTGCAGGAGTGAGGTAGTATGAAAATATGTGACCTATCCCGTGGCCTAACTATGAAATTAATGAAGAATTACCCCTATCAAGCCTCATTATTACAGCCTCTATAAAGCCTTGGCATTTCAATGGACACCCAATTACAAACCCTTTCAATTTTTTGGTACCCATGTTGACTCGTGTCAATTTTAGGTCACCCACTTCCATCAATTCCAGAGGAATATCAAGAGTTTATATAACTGCTATGATAACTACATTGAGAATAGGCCGAGGAATTCTTACAAGGATGATCTTGTGCATTCTTCTTTGCCTACATTACGACTAGTAGTAATTCTATACTATTGCCTGCAAGGCTTATTTCACCCTGCAAGAAAAGTGTGTGAGGTATATTGGTAGATTTATAACTCGCTTTACATAGGATCTCAAGATTGACTTGTGGTTTATTATCCTACATTAAAATATGAGTATAATAATATCTATAGCCGACTTGAATTAGTTACGTTTTTTAGAATATAACATGTTATAGTTATAGTCGTAGCATCAACAAATATTTTTTAATGCTTTTGTATAGAAATTTTCCATGTGTCCCCTTACAACAGAGATCAAAATTCCTCTTACCATTTGCAATGTTCGTTATTGTTTAATGTTTGTTCTAATGTAGACAGACTAATATGTAGCCATTATTGTGATGATGCTTTCAATTTATGGAGGTTTCATTTTTAATTATCTATAACTGATTATATCCATTGTCTACATTTATCTTTTCCTGAGTACTTTTTGATTTCTCATCAAAGTTTGAAATATTTGAGTTAACTAGCCTTGCCTAACTCTAATTTTGAAAAACAAACATGAAATAGTACAGGATAATTGTATAGATCTTGTTGGAAGAATTGTTGATCGTAGTGCTCTGTTTGTTCATGTTTAATTCTTGCTTTTTTTGAGATGGAATAAGATGTAGCCATCCTTGTGATGATGCTTTTGATTTATGAAGGATGATTTTCTTAATTTTCTATAAATGATTATCTACATTTAACCATCCATGGGTTAGAAGCATGATTCTATATTGTAGGAACTATAGGCACTTGGTAGATACAAGTATGGATATAGCTAACAAAGTGGGAGTTGTCAATATTGTGTGACTATCAAATATCTTAAAGATTAAAGTGAACCATATCGCCAATTGAGACAATTGAAAATGTAGATGCCAACTTGGGAGCTTCATATATTGAAAAGGTAGAACCTTGTGTTTGGTGCTTCTTGCAAAATTTTACTTCGACAGGCATGCAAATCAAGGAGAGTGCATAAAATTGATGCACAAGAACTTGTGTCTGGATTTTCTTGAAAAAAATGGACTTCAATGGGCATGCAAATCAAAAACTAGAAATTGGACAAGGTTCTTCTAGTCTAAATTTATATTTTCTTGAGTAGTGCTTGATTTCCCATCAAAGTATGAAATATTTAAGCTATCATTCATGACTGCAAGTTGTAAACACAACTATTTTTTCTTTTCTATGAGGTAATATATCCTTAGGAAACTTCTTGGGTAACCATTCTACCTAATTATCACTCAGGTTAAGCCCAATTGACCTACTGGAAATTGTATTATTTTAGAGAACTGGGTGCTAGCTAAAATTCTCATAACCTTAGTTTTTAAATCTATCCCATCATCTTATTTGTTGTGACAAAATATGTGTATGGGATTTTTCAAAACATTGATTTTCCCCAAAAACTATAAGTCTAGATGTTGTATGATATCATCAGGTAAAAAATTTATAGTATATCTACTTCCTCTAATAGGAAATGGGGAAGTTGGTACGATTTTGTTTAGTTTGCAAAATTTCAAGCTAATATAAGTCTATCTCAGCATCTTGTTTTTTGTCACGAACAAAATATGCATATAGGTTTGTTCAATTCATTCATTTGCCCCAACACCTGTCACTCTCTGCATTTTTTATTATATAATCATGTAAAAAAGCTAAAAAATATCTACTTCCTCTAAATAGGTGCTAGGGAAGTTGATACACATTTGGTTAGTATACAAAATTTGAAGCTAAGATCCAACTTCAAAGTTGTGTTTCCTAAATTCCAACAAGTGGTTTTCACTCTTCTCATTTTTACTGAGTTAAATTTATGAGATGCAAGATATGTACATTGTGTTCCCTTGTTTAAGTTTTGGATATAGCCTCTAACTAAGCAGATTCTTCAGACACTTAATTGAAAATATTTTCTCCCTTGCCACCAACTCATTGGCAGGTTGGTCTCTAGACTCCCTATACCTGAATACTATTATGCCAGTAGGGTGGATATTGAGTTAGATCTCTAGAATCCCTATACCTGAACACTATAACGTAAGAAGTGTGGAGATCATATGAAGTATATGAACTCCCTGTACCTAAACATTGTTATACCAAAAGGGTAGAGATCGGGTCGGATCTCTGAATTCCCTGTAGCTGAACATGACTATGCAAGAAGGTTAGAGGTCAAATTAGATATCTGGAATCCCTAGACGTTGGTCATTAAGGAATTATTCATGACCTAGGGGGTGACAACTACAATATAAATATGTTAATGGTTGGGAGGAGAATCGTCGACTATGTCTCAGTGCCCATACTAAATTGCCCTCAATCCCAAATCAGTCACTAAAGGACTAGAAACCCTCCTAAAAGTCTGCAAGTATGATCATGGAAGAAAATAACTTTAATACATTTACATATTCTTTAAAGTATCGTCTTAATGATCGAAAAGGGATCAAATTATTTTTCCCAAATTATATCCAAGGAATGCAGACAAAAGGTTTTCCTTTTCCACCATGTTGCTTACAAATGTTGTCTGAAAACGAAAAATAAAATGTCAATGTCTTTCATGCTAGATAAATTTAATAATGGACTGAAGAAAGGTACATATGTGACTAACAAGACCTCCTTCGACCTCCTTCGAGGGAATCAAAATGGAAAATTCACCACTTAATGAATATCCAATTAACGAATTACAAATTCGCCACTGAATTTCAACCTAGATTAAATCTCTTGCTAACAAGTGTTGATCTAGAAATCATCAACAAGAATTCAGATGGGAGAAGACTAAATTCGTAACCCAAGATTATTTTGAATGGACTCTGTCAATTTCTAGAACATGAACAATTCTTTTCTTTAGATTATCAGTTGTTCAAGAGAGGAGAACTGTAAAATTTTATTCTAGAGATTCTACCTTCCTCTTAAGGCATTTAAAGCAGAAAAAATTTAAATATATTTTTACATTTTAAGGATAAAATATCTGGAACCTTTCATCATGACACCTATAATTTCATTTAACATACATTTAGGTTTTCAAGTTTGATCTTCAGGTTAGACCATTGTAGTGCATAATTTTCGGGGGCATATGCTAAAATTATAAATAGGATCCTAGGGCTCTACTGATAACTGTACAAATATGTATATGTTATTTTCACACACAAATGGTTTCCCATATGAAATCAAACCCAAATAAGATAGAACAGTAGGGAAGGTTTAATCAACATCTCATCTGCAAGCTCTCTCCACAAAAATAATGACTGATAAATGAGGTGATGGAGGCTTCTGAAGATGTAATATAAGGTTTGATTTTTTTTTTATTTCTTTTGGTTAAATTTAATGTAATTAATTTGTTTTAAAATGAGTCCACATCAAGAAATAATTGCTAGAACGTTATTTTCCATCCTGAGAGTTTACCAGGACACCCTAACACCACCTTGCTGAAGCACCACTTTTCTGCCATAAGAAACGAAGATTAGTAGGCTAATTTCTCCCTGTACACTGAAAAGGAGCAATGCATCTTCCTTTACCTTACTGCAAGGAGCAATGATTGCTTAATTTCTTCAACAACAATGACATGTTCAACCTTTTAGATCTGATCATTTTTAGGGGATCAGTTTGAAAAGATTTGAATTACCTCATCTAATGGCCTAAGAACTTTTACTAGATCTAAAATTCATGAAGACATAAGGGTATATATTCATCCTCTCCTCTCCTCACCATGTCTATGTAGTGAAGTTATTATTAAGGGAGAGGGATAGAGAGATCTGTAACTACATGTTGCTTAAAAATATTAGAGAGAGCTTTCTTGTTTCCATGAGTTTTCCTATGGCAGAAAGAAATCTCCCTCTCACATTTTTCAGCAGTATGTGGTTACATATATCTCTCTGAAGTGGATTCATTATATAGATTTGGTGGGGAGAGGATTAATCTAAACCCCTATGTCTTGGTAAATTCAGAGGCTAGTATGTGTTACCAAGCCATTAGATGAGGCAATTCAAACCTTTTCAAAATGATCCCCTTGAAAATGAGAAATCTAGAATCTTGACCAGGTAATCACTTTCTACTAAAGGGAATCAAGAAATCATCATGCCTTGTCAGTGTACATGGAGTGATGAACCTACTAATATTTGTTTCCAAGTGCAGAAAATTGGTGCTTCATCAAGGTGTCTCTAAGGTATACTCTTAGGATGGAAAATAAGATTATAACATTAACATTGACTTGATAGAGTCATTATGTGACTGGATGGAATGAGTCAACTCAAACCAGGCCAGTTGTTGACATGTCTTCTATGAATTCAATTACATAAATTCAATTTGTTTTGTCACCAAGCTGATTCAAATTCAACCAATTTTGAGTGAAATGGTTGAGTTTGACCACACTTCTCTATAGTAGGAAAAGTAACCTTCCATTTATGAGACGTGAATGTCACCATTCCAATTATCTTTCTGTTCTTCAAAATATTAATTCAACATTAAGTTCACAATATGGCCACGCTCACGAGAAGGGCAAGAAATATCTAATGAAAATTATCCTAGAGGTTTGGCTGTCATGAAAATTTGATAGTGACCCTAACACATTTGGGGGGTGAGAGAGGGTTACGGAGGGGAATGAAAATCTAAAAAGAAAAACTTCTAGACTCCTAATGTGATTGTATGGGGTTCCATTTTCGAATAATGGTGGGAGAAAATAACTTTTCAGATCATGTTTCTCGATATTTATTGCATAAAATTTGAATAATTATAGTAAGTTGTAAAACATATAGGTAGACCTCAACGAAAATCCCAAAATTTAGAAAATTTTTAATTCTTTATCAAATTCTATTCACTATGAAAGAAAGGGACATCCCAACTATACATTTTACGCACACAGGAAATTAGATATGCTATGTTGAAAAAGTAATTTTCACATATCCTAACAATCTGTCACTTGAAATTAACTTCAAACAAGTTTGTCTCCCCACCTTGCCCCATTAATTTCTTTCAATCCATTGCATTAGATCATCTACCACATTATCTTTGGCATTAAAATTTAGTAGAGTTACATCACTATATTTCATCACCTTTTAATATAGTATAATTTTCCCTTGATATGCATCTCTGAGAAAGGAATTTGGGATTCTTTCTCAAACAAATTTCATTTTGATTTTCAAAAAAAATAGTCATGGTCCCCTATTCAAACCCAATATATTTGCATAATTTCTTCAATCAAACTACTTCCTTAGTTTTTTAAGAAACTTCAATGTTCTCTGCCTCAATACTTGATTGGGTAACCACTCATTTCCTCTTACTCCAACTCAAAACTCCTTCAAATCATGATAAAAATATAAGCACCAGTATAATTTCCATTGTGCATATCATATGCCCAGTTAGCATCACCGAACCCATGCAATTGAAGGTTTTTATCTCCATCTTCCTCATAGAAAATAAAATAGTCATTAGTGCCCCATATGTACCTAAATATCCCCTTGACACCTATCCAATGATATCTAGTCATGTACATTCTACTACATATATAAGGCTACCAACCACACTACGTATGAAATTATTGTCATCTCCTCTTCATATTTTTGGCTCTTTGGACTCGTGTGAGTGGAGAAACACGATCCCTCTTGAGGCTGAGTGAAAAATGGTTTACAGTTATGCATCTTAGGACCTAAAAGGCTTAAGCATGTTTTACAAATAGTTTTTATTTTTTGCAAAAAAATTCCAATTTTGGTGGCCTTTCTTCATTTTAATTCCCAAGAAATATTACAACTAAGTTCGTCATGTCAAAATTACATGAAAATTGGAACTTGGTTTCCTTGGTTAGTTTTTTTATTGTAACTAATAAAAATTTTTGTCATCAACATATAATATTATAATAATGAAGTGATTATATTGTCGCTTGAAGCAAACACACTAATTTGCATCACTCCTTATGCAACCTTGTCCAACAACATATTTCTTAAACCACTGGTACCACTATCTTGGCACTGCTTCAATCCATAGATTGATCTCTTCGATTGAAACACCATGTCTTCTCTCCATTATATCATAAATTCTTTCCTTCGGTTTGCTTCATGAATATTTCTTCTCTGATCTGACCATTTAAAATAGTTTTCTTCACATTTTTTTCTCGACTTCCAAATCTTAAGAAATTTCTACCACCATCATCAACCTAATGCAGGTCATTTTGGCCATCAAATAAAAATCCTAATCATAATCAACACCCTCAACTTAAGAGTACTTCTTTGTTACCAGTGAGGTTTGTATTTCTGCATTGGACCATTTGTCTTATACTTATCCTTAAACACTCATTTGCATTTGTTGGCCTTCCTTCCTTTAGGAAACTCTTGCAAATTCTAGGTTTGGTTATGTTCCATGGTAATTTTTTTCTTCATCCACAAATTTCTTCCAATAAGAAGCTTCATCTCCACTAAGAGCCTCTTTGACATTTTTTGACTCAACACCCATGGAAAATAAAGAAAAAAACTAAAATTAGATGGCTCATAGCCATATGACTTAGGCATCTAGGCCACATTCACTTACGAAGGTTCCTTAAAATATGACCCAAATTTGCTTGATCATGATCATCTTACACATTTTGAATTGTCATTGATGATTGATCTTCCTCTCACTGGAATGCAAAAGGAAGATTAATTTTATCTTTTTCCTCCATAATTTCTACATTCGAAATCTTTTGCAGCTATTCATCTATGCTCATTTAGAATCACCATAGGCTGTACTTTTTTTTTGTAATGGATTCTTAATGTTGATATCCACGAGATTTCCCCTCCTCTAAAACCACATCCTGGTTGTAAGCATGGTTGTAGATATGTTGATGTTCAGACGAAAAACAAAAATTATAGCCCTTGATCTACTAGGGGTTACCTTGCTATTAACAGTGGTGGATTCATACTCCTTCTGAATAGCCAATAAAGGGTCAAGGAAGTTGACCAATATGTTGCCAAATTTTGTCTTATCCACCTTATCCACATACATGCATGTTTCACACTTCAGAAACCTAAGATGTTCAAGATGGCTTCTTTCCACTTCGACTTCCTCTAACGTCATGTCACACAAAATTGAAGTTGGTGAAATATTAATTAAATAATTAGTTGCAGCAAATGCATCAGCTCAATACCTTTTCTTAAGATATGTTTTCAAGTTTTTTCTTATCCACCTTAACCACATACATGCATGTTTCACACTTCATAAACCTAATATGTGCAAGAGAGGGCTTCTTTACACTTTGTCTTCCTCTAGTGTCATGTCACCCAAAATTGAACTTGGTGACATATTAATCAAATAACTATTTGTAGCAACCACTTCAGCTCAAAATCCTTTTCCTAAGCTAGCATTCTCAGCTAGCATTCTCTCTCATTATTCATGAATTTTTTATCAAGGTATGATTTGGTCTTTGAGCATGGAAATCTTGCTCGAGACCATGTAATTAGTTGTAGCAACTGCTTTAGCTCAAAATCCTTTGCTTAAGCTAGCATTCTCTCACATGATTCATGCATTTATTATCAATGTCTGTTTTGCTATCTTAGGATGGCCATCTTGCTCGAGACCATGTGGACTTGTCTTCAAGCGTGCAATTCCCCAACATTTTCAAAATTCCTCAATTTCTTGGGAGCAATACTCACCACCATTGTCAAGTCTTAATATTCTTCCACACCTATAGTAAATATTTTAATTGTAAATTTTAGCTTTCAAAGTATCTTACATCCTAGAATATATGTTATGTCTAGCATAGAAAACAAGTTCTCATAGTTGATGGTTTTTCATTGATTATGTTATGAAAAATATTATGTTTTACAAGCCTGAAAGTATAATTTAATATGGTTTTATTATCTGCACGTTTTTTCTGCAAGAAATGTAGTGCTGCAATTACACTTGAATAGTCATGTGAGTGATCCATTCTTTGACTATTAGCAAACCTACATCTACTATTGCAACACACATTCGGGATGTTCAAATTGGTGTAGGTGTTATTGCACCCGGATGAAAGTGTTTGATCTTGGTGCTAGTGTTAAGCATGTGATTTATATAGAAACTATTCTTGTGTTCGTGTAGAACTTTCCTCCCATAATTTTTTGAAGTTTTTCACATATCAAAGACCTTTTGACTTGGAAAAATGCTTGATCCTATGATAAAAATTTCTTACAAAGGAGTTTTTGGTCCCCTTCAACTGAAAATTCAGTAAGGGAAACTAAATATTATTCGATTATGCAATATTTCATTTTTTTTGCTTGAAAAATTACGCTTAATTTGAGAAAGACGAACTATACCCAATTTTTTACTGCCTCTGTTCCTCAAAATTATTTTTCCCTCGACTCAGTGTCAACCTTTATAGTGATCCCCTCAATAAATGTAGTAATGATTTCATTTTCATACCTATTTAATGCCTATTATTGAAATATATTTAGACAAATTGCATTTAACACAAGATGAATGCTCATGTGTTGTGACAAGGCTAGCCAAAACTTAATATGTTGCATTTTATTTAAAATGGTGGATGGATATATTTGAGAGGTTTTAGCTTTTGATCCTTCTACCTGAAGCACACTTTTTGAATGTAAATGTATACCTTATCCTCTTCTTGGAATTGATATTTCAATTTTGTGTAGTTCATGTTAGGCAAACAGCCTTCAAAGGCCCTTCCACAATGTACCATTCCACAAGTAACCTTCCAAGCATGAAACATGGTGCTTTCTAGCCTTTGAAGGCTCACTAAATGTATAGGAGATGTTTTGAAGTGGACTATATACCCTTCAAAGGATTTCCAAACATGGAATTTATACCCCCAAATCCTCCCCCATGAGGAAAATGTGGGATTTCTAGCCTTCCATGTCACCTTCCAACATGCAACACTCCATGATTCTAAAGTCTCTTTAAGGAAAATGTTTGGGGATTCTGAAAATTATTGCTAGGGTTTCCAGATAATAGGAATACCTATCAAACAACCCCATGCTCTTTTTGATACATGAACATGAATCTTCAAATAAATGAAATTCCATCATGAAAATAGGTCCTACAAAGGTTGGCCCATAATTGAAACTATTTTTAAAATACCTTCGAAAGGCTGGTCTATGCAAACTTAATTCAATATTCACCTAGAACAGAGATCATTACATTCAAAAACTCATATATACATATATCCTCAAAAAATTCAAATTAAAGTGAAACAAAAATAATATGATTTTGTTATAGGTCCAATGAGTGAAAGGTTCACTAATTGCATGTGTGTGTGTGTGTGTGTGTGTGTGTGTGTGTGTGTTCATTCACTTAATTTTAAACTTCCCTTTACACTTCAACTTGGTGCAGGTTTACTCAAACCATTTTATTTACAATTTGACCAAAGTCTTGGGTAGTGTTAGTCACATTTTTTAACTTAACTTGTTGAAATTCATCCCTTTTTTGTTACATATTTACTACAAGTTGGTATTTTTCAGTTATCTCCAAACACATGTATACCACACAAACATCTTCAAGTAATGAGATAGTTATATAGATGTATTTCTTATTCTTAGGAAACAACACTATGATGGATTTAGATTATGTTTCAATAGTATGTTCGCCCTTGACTAGGCTTTGATATCCATACCCCACAATAATTGTACAGAACTAGTAGCCATCTAGTGCCTTATAAGTCATGGAAGATATACTTCAAATGTTTCCTAGTTTTTGCAGTTGTCTAATATCTCCCGCATCCTTGTGGCTAACACTATTGTAGGGTGACATCTTGGTTATACATTTCAAACAACACCATAATTCTTCTGAATACAATACCATGTCTACTCTTCACACAAGGTTACACTTTGTTTTAGGATCATCACTTATACCAGGTGATGCTCCAGCCATGGGATTAATTATCTTAATTATCTTCTTCTATATGAAATCCAACTGTCGATAAGTGTATGTAAAACCATAGCCTTGTCTATAAATTATGATAAAACCCACAGATTATCATATCCATCATCGGAGATGGTAGAGGCTAATCATAGTAATAGAATTCCAAATATTTCATTGATCTTCTCTGTCCACAAATTGTGAGATAATTTTGAGGGACAAATTTCTTATGGTACCCTCATTCAAACTAGGGGGTAACATATTGCTCCTATTGGGGACACGCGTCCTTCTTAGGATCACTTGAGAACCCCAAACTCTCAAGATAAAGCTAAAAAAGTGAATTCCATAATCCAAAGTAACCAATTAATCAAATCCAGACTGCGATATCCATTTCCACTATGTTTGATCATTGTTGAAAATAGAGACACATTAAAATCCAAATGAAAATATGTTGGGATCCCCATTACCTCTGGACTAAATGGTCCATTTTCGACAACTCTTGTATTCCCAACAATTTCATCATATGTAACGGCATCTTGAGAATGCCCATTTCTTCCACAGAGAAGAGAGATGGCAACCAAGATTTCAAGGTCTCTTTGAGGAATTTCACTGGACTATTTGATTAAACACAGTCTTCTCTTCACTAAATTTTATAGTATTCCTTGTTGTTAAGCCATATATGATATATAATAACTAAACATAAAAAATCATCCCATTCACCCTCTTCTTTTACCTTACTGTTTGTTGTGAGAAAACCTTGCTCGCACTTTCCAGAAAAAGAAAAATACTATCATTACATGTTATACAGTGTTTTGTACTTATGCAATTTCCCTGATGCAAATCATTTGGAGTCTCCAAAGCTAGTTTTTCTTCAAATTTGTCATAGCTGTCATCAAATAGAGAGGTAATAATTTCATCATTACAAAAATATAAAGGTAGAATTAAGCCCTCATCAAAAGGCTGATTTGGTATTCTCCCTTTAGCAATTGCTTGATTATACTCTTCATAAACAATCATGTCATTATTTTCCTTGGGGTTGATCACACATCACATTAGTTGTGTTGAAATTAAGTTATAGGAAAAGAAAACGACTCACAACTGAATCTTAGAAATGTTCCTTAATGTCATTTGTATGCTCATATTCATCATACATAGGACTAGATTCAAAACACACAACATATGATATTCCTTTTCTTAGTGTAAATAATGAATCTCGATCAAGTCTATATCAGGGCTACTGTGTTATTCTTCTTCTAGATCTATAGTAGAATACTAGCCTCTTAAATTATTCCAATAGTGCTAACTTCCTCAAATTTTTATCTCAACACTTTATTCAAATCAATAGAAACATCATCACAATGCAGATATTCACCCTCTAAATTGACTTCCTTATCTAGATGATCATCATGTTAAAGGAGATGAGGGAGATATACGTCTTACAATACCTTTTCATCTTCACCCATTCCTTCACTTAGCACCATATGGTATTATTCCTCCACAAAAGCTCCATCATTATCTTCATGGATGTCATCATTTCCTACAAAAATACAAAGGTGGCCTTCCTAGTGTAATGCTACCAACAAGTGCTGGTCATGATCATCAAATTTCTGAAATCTTGGGTGACAATGTTTGAGGAATATTTCAACTATATTTTTGAGAGAATGTATGCTCTTTGGGCTGCAAGAATGTTTGAGCCAACCATTATTCTATTATCCCAAAGAAAGTATAAATAATTTGATAATGACATCCTCATTTCTTTCTTCCAATTATGAGATATACCTTATAAATTCTAGGACATGTGGAACATCATTAAAAGAGTTCCCTCAAAACTCCTGAAGATTATTTCCATAGTTAGGATGGTGCCTATTTAGGTGTCCTGGTATATTTTCAACATCCAATTTTTGAGATCCTTGATCATTTATGATTTCTCTTCTTTTCCATTATATCATATGTATCATTGAGGAGTGAGCAGGAGTGGAAAGAAGTGATATTATCGAATTTGCAGAGATGATATATGTTTTATCAATATTTTGGATGTATCTTTGATGCTGGTAATGCTTAGATATCCCTGTGCTTATCAATTTCAATTTTTTATGTTGAGCATGTGACATTATGGTGCTCTTCTTATTATTTACTTCTCATTATTATTTTCATATTCATCTGCAAGAATAGAAATTAATAAGTTCGTGTAGCATATTTCCACTCTCTTTTCTCGATTATTCTAATCCATCAAGGCACCAATCCACATAGGTGATAGGAGAGTGTTTACACTTTATCACATCTTCCACAAAGAAGAGAGATGGAAACCAAGATTTCAGGGTCTCCTTAAGCAATTTCAGTGGACTATTTGATTAAACATAGTCTTCTCTTCACTAAAATTTCTAGGAATCTTTGTTGTCAAGCTATATATTATATATGATAACTGAATAGAAACAAATACATCACATTCACCCTCTCCTTTTACCTTACTGTCTGTTGTGAGAAAACCTTGCTCGCACTTTCTAGAACAAGAAAAATCCTATCATTACATGTTGTACAGTGGTTTGTACTTCTACAATTTCCCTAATGCATATCATTTGAGGTCTCCAAAGATGGATTTTATTCATGTTTGCCTTATCTATCATCAAATGGAGAGGTAATAATTTCATCATTAAAAAATATAAAGGTAGAATTAAGCCCACATCAAAAGGATCATCTGGTATGCTCCCTTTAGCAATTGCTTGATTATACTCTTCATAAACAACCATGTTATTCTCTACCTTGGGGTTGTATTGATCACACATCACATTAGTTGTGTTGACATTGAGTTTTGGGAAAAGAAAAAGACTCGTAGTCAAATCTGAGTAATGTTCTTTAATGTCATTTGTATGCTCATATTCATCATAAATAAGACTAAATTCAAAGCACACAACATATGATATTCCTTTTCTTTGCATAAATAATGAATATAGATCAATTTTGTATTAGGGATGTTGTGTTATTATTATTCTGGATATGTAGTAGGCTAATAAACTCTTAAACTATGTTAACATTGCTAAATTCCTCAAGTTTTTAGCTCAACACTTTATTCATATAAATAGAAAAATCATCACAAAATAGGTATTCACCCTCTAAATTGTGTTCCTTATCTGGATGATCATCATTTTAAAGGAGATGAGGAAGATCTTCTTACAATACCTTTTTGTCTTCATCCATTCCTCCGCTTAGCACCATAGGTCTTCTTCCTCCACAAAATCTCCATCATTATCTTCATGGATGCCATCATTTTCTACAAAAATACAAAGGTGGCCTTCCTAGTGCAATGCTGCCAACAGGCGTTGGTCATGATCATCAAATTTTTGAAATATTGGGAGAACAATGTGTTGACGGGGAAAAATGCCTTGCCAAAAGTAAGGGGATCTCCCCGGTATGAAGTCCCACCTAGACTCTAAACTATTTGTGATAGGGATCCCATCTGGTATGTAGACCCGACTGCCATTAAACTGATGAGATGTATGCCCTTTCTCAGATGGACGTGTATTTCAAAATCATGAGAATGTACGGATACTCAAACGATACAAAACGAATGGTCGATGGGTTCTCCTAAAAACGAAACATCATGAATAGAAAAGCGAGATTTAAATCATGCAGCCAAAATAAGTATTGTTAGCAAAACATAATTAGGACCATGATCATACGGAGGCTTGTTTGAACATAAGAGAAAAATTTCACTATGATCAAAACACCCTTCAATTTCTTAAGAGCATTTCTGAAAAGATTAAGGAAATATCAACAACTAAGTCATTAGCATATCCCTATGCTAAACATCCACATACCACTCATATATCCAAAGAGATTTAACATATAAATGATGCTCGAACAAAAACATAGATTAATCAGTTACAAATGATACCAAACACATGAGAACATAATATTCATAATGTCAACACACATAAGTTTCCATCAAATCCAATAGTGGAGTCAAAAAAATTCATTTGTATTCACTCCCAGAATCATACATTCAACGATGTACAATTATCTCTCTCTCCTTTTGGAGTCCAAAAAAAGGCATTTCATTATCTCCCGAGGGAGTACATATAGAATAAAAAATGATGCTTGGGCTACCCTGCCCTTTCATCTTCCTAACTTTTGGCATGGTCTGCAACCTGGGAGGATGAGGTAACGACCTACGATTGGAAAAAATTTGCGACCTATGGCCTACCTATTCCTGCAACCTGTAAATCTAGTATTTTCAGGGAAGAAAATTTATGATGGAAAGGACTGGGGTTTCTACCTGTTGATGTTATTTAAGATAGGTCTGTCATGCTAGGTAGTCAGAAACCACTGGAGTGATTTGGGGCATGTCTTCTCCCATCCTATGAAAACATAATAGAGCATCTGAAACTAAAGTATGCCTCTTTGTATTGATTTCTTTGGACATAGAGGCCAACTTCGTGCAGATCTGGAATCATGTAACAATGTATTGGGAAATGTTTTCCTTGGAGGATGGGAGGTCCTTTGAGGCGGATTCCTATTTGATGGGTTCTAAGAATTCTTGGATGTCATGCATTACCTCTTCCCTCATCCTATGCTTGGCCAGTGTCCCTAAGGAAGGGATGCAGTGCACTTTTGCCATCGAATCTATGCCACTGATGAGATGCTCATAGGCGGACATTACCCTCTCTACATATTTTATGAGCTTGTCTCTAGACTGCAGCTTCATTTATATCTATACCTTATTGCTCTGAGTGTGGATCCAATCCTTTCTTTGGCAGGGTGTCAGGAGATTTTGGGTACCTTTCAGACCATTTGAATATGTTGTCTAGTGCTGTGCAGGCTTCTTTCAGCTGCGCAACCCTTTTCCTTGTTTTTGCCTAGGCCCCTACTAAAGGAGTGAATGTATATTTTATAGTTATCATCTCCTCGTATACCTGCATCATGGTGCTTCCTAAGGTATCCAACTCCCCTTGAATTTTGGCTTGTAGTCCACTGGCTTAAGTGGGTGCAAGTTAGAGCCTTTGATTTTCAGTTTATAGGGCCTTCTTTTCCACCTCTTCTTGAGTCACCATTTACTCAGACGCATGGAGTCTGCTCTGGAAAAACAATATTTCCCTACTCATCCTTCTTAAATTCTCTTCGATGGAAGCAACAAAATTAGTTCTGGCGGACGCTATCATTATGGGGTTATTCCTCATGTCCAAGACTATGACTTTCTCCATGGTCACTGTGAGAGGCTCGGTTGGATTCTGTGCAAGGCATATTCTCCTTTCTTGCCTAATTTTATGAGTGTACTGATTGTAAGATAGTCTTGTCAGATCCAGTACATCATCCTCATGTTCCTCTGAGATGCCCTGCTCTGAGAGTGGGAGGTGTCCTCCTGTCATGGGATTTTACGTGGATACATCAATATGTGGCAGGTTTTCTTGCTTCCTGGTTTTCAAGGCTTCTGACCTGCTTCCCTTAGCCTCCTTGGAAGTATCTATCTGAAGCTTCCGTGATTATTCATCCTTTCTCTTCTTCTCCACTTCTTTATCCTCCTCCTATTTCAACCTATGCTCATCCTCCCTTTTCTGTTTTTCTTCTTCTTCCTTCTTCTTGTAGGACTCTTATGCTTGCTTATTTTTCTATTCTTCTCTATCTCATTTCTTCTGCCATTCTTCTGCCTATTTCCTTTCTTTCTCTTCTTCCTATTGTTGCGCCAATCCATCTTGGGCTTTCTTGAGTTCTTCCTCTCTTCGCTTCTACTCAGTTTCTAGCTGTGCCTCAATTCCTTTTTCTCCTTCTTCTTGTTGATCCTTGTGAGGATCACTGCTTGTAGTATTTTTTGGCTTTTTGGGTTGGGAAGTCCATGCTCCTCCTGAGGGGTCATTTCACTTCAAAGTGTCTACTCTCTCTTGTAGAGTTTGATTTTCCTAGCACTGACCCTCTTGATATCCATCCAAGTTGACTTGTCCTTTGGGGGTTGCTTCCCTGTTGGCATTATACTATTTTTTTACTTGCTCTTTTATGGGGCATTCTATGTGTTGGTAGGTCCAGTTAAATTTGGCTTTCTTGCAGTGTGCAGGGATGATCCTCTCAGCGTCATAAGACCTGTGTGATAAGTTTACAAAGTGAAAGCCCTTGATGTATTCTACTTTTGCTTCTACTTATTTGAAATCTTTAACCATGTAGGCAGCAATAGTGAGTGGGAGGGTAGGCCATGGTTTCTTCTTACCCTTAGCGTCTTAGAGAACCCACTCGTCATTTGATAGCACACCTCTTTTAATATTAGTTTGTCAGTGATGAACTTGGGCAATGTGTGAGGTGCCTCGAATGATCTAAAGACTCTGATGAAGGTATATTCTATAATGGGGCACTATAAGAGTTAGATCCCCTAACACCCTCCCCCCCCTACGCTGGAAAATGACCAACCCATAGTGAGATGAAACACCAAAGGTGACAACGTGAGTAGATTTTCTAATGTTACATTAAGTTTATTTGTTCGTTTTGTTACAAAACACTTGGTCAATTTCAAATTTTAATGGAGGTATATCTCATATCAACAATAAAGAAATGACTTGGAGTTTTCATTGTGTTTCTGGTCAATTTTTCTATTTTCTACAACTTTTATCCCAGAAACAAAATGATTTTATAGAAAATTTGTGAATTTCATGTGTTATTTTGACATGTATAATCACTTTAAAGTTTGTTATCACTGATTTGAAGAGAAAAACTGTAAATTTTAAAAATCTTGTTGAAGCTGACCAAGTTTTAGTGCATTTTTGGGTCGCCAATTTCCCCTCGGAATTCAAAGTTGAAGCCTTAAAGAATCTAGGGAGACTCCCCTCAAATTGATATCACTAATTTTGAATTCATCGGAAGCTTCATCAGTTAGAGGGACTTAGTTCCCAGTAGTTATCCAGACTTCAGATCTGCCGAGTAATGGATTGATATTAGATAATAATTAGTATGAAGGAGTCTAGATAAAGGTAATGCTCTTACACATGGAATTTTTTTAAGGTGTTGTTAGTAACTTGTAAATTGACGAAGTCACTCGCTTCAAAAACATAACTCTAAGGATGTTAAAAAAAAGCATCTTATTTTGATTTTGATTTTATGATTAACTCTCTTGCGTTTAAGAGGAGTTGTATTTCAACGTGCTTTTTGTTCAACTTTTGTAACTTGCAGTTTACTAGAAGAAGATCTTTTTACAAAAAAAATTTTGGCTTCATTTTACAAAAATGAAGATATTCTAGTTTTTTAATAAGAACTTATTTTATTCAATTTCTAAGTATGTTGGGTTCTCTAGATAAAAAATGGATTGATGAGAAGAATAGTTTGTACTTGGTCTCAATTGATGCATATTTTTTCAAAAAAATGTATCACAAGGAGTATTGTGCCCTTGATTTGTGCGGCCAGGCTCCTAAAGAGCTAGAAAACATCGATCTAGATAGCGTTGAATCAAGGCTTAATTTTCCTTCTCCTTTCAATGAGGTAAATTTATCTTCCATGATAACTGTGTTTGATTTGGTTTTAAATTAATATGCATGCTCTAGATGAATAATTAATTTATTTAATGGGATTTTCTGTTTCGGCATGTTTGATTTTATTTTATTTTATGAAACTAACACATGGCATGGCGGCATGATGAAACATGGCATGGTGACAAGATAAAAAATGGCATGATAAAAATTTGGCATTTGGCATCAAGAGATAATATATTTTTGAACTTGTTAACTATGTTATTGATTGAAGGTGAAAGAGTATTCACATTATTTTATTTCCATTTGTGGAAAAATATTCTTACAAAATTTGTATATGTGGTGGTACAATCGAGAATAGATTAATGATCATTGCATTCAAGAATCTCATAAGCTAGTTCATGAATCAATAATATGTTTGATAACTAAAAATTATTATAATGTTATCATGTTAATATCAAATTTGTGTTTAGAAATAATGGTATCAATATTAAACATGTGCAGGCTGGAGATGTAGGTAATCTCTGCATGATAGCGGTAATGTCATTCAGCTGCCTTGAAAGTATGTCCGACTTAGTACAATTAACCTTTCAGTGAAAATATGGTGATATGATGTTCATATCCAGTGTTGGTGTTGTGACACGTTCTGAGAAAATATGGTAAATCCCCACATTTTGACTAGAACCATGAATCAATTTACGATTAGAAGAGAAGCTCATATTCGGTGGCTTAAGCCCCTCGTAGTGAAAAACAATGAGCTCTTTTTAAGATAATTTGTGCCCTAATTTATGCTTCTAGCCTACATTTGGTCAGGATTATGGCGTACTTCATCATTAGTGTACTGAATTGTGACACAATTGCTGCCTTGGAATAAGCTTATAGTGATCATTTTTGACACAAAATATGAGTCTGCCCAATCAAATACACTAAAATTGCAACATTCATGGATATGAATACACATTTGAAAAGAGGACAACAATGCTAGAAAAGGCGATCAATAGCTATACATCATTCATGTGTTTGAAGTCATGTGAACTCACCCTGGTTTTTTTTAGATTTGTGATTTTTCTTTATCCAGTTCAAGGTTTGGAAAAAAGGTTGTTGGAAGAATCCACCCCAATTCAATAAGGGTCAATATTTTTTTGTTCCAACAATTCTAGGCTACCCTTGGGTACATCACTTTAGAAAGCTGATCTCTTCCAATAAAAAAATAGCTCCATTTAGTTATGTCAATGAATATGGGAGTAGTGGTGCAAAAAAGGGAGTAGTCATGGTAAAACATCCAGATAATACTAGTGCAGCCTTAGAGAAAGCTCCAAATTTAGTTCAAAGGACTTGTGCCTGGCAT
Source organism: Pinus albicaulis (assembly GCA_034641835.2). Taxonomy (NCBI): domain Eukaryota; kingdom Viridiplantae; phylum Streptophyta; class Pinopsida; order Pinales; family Pinaceae; genus Pinus; species Pinus albicaulis. The sequence goes on from CM076570.1 coordinate 854,830,036, forward strand.
CACATGCTGCAAAGAAACTATACTAGTTTTCCTAGTCGTTGTGGCAAAAGGGAGCTAAGTATTGTTTATAATAAGAAGTTCAATGCTTCTTCCATTGCAATCACAAGTGAAACTGAATGAATTTCTTGTTGGTTATGTTGGTTATGTTGTTCATTATGTAAATTTTGATGGTGGCTGCAACTCCCACAGAGACCAGGTATTCTTTAAAACGTCATTTAAGTAAATTTGTAAAATATCATATCGTCCATGTTTTTGGTATTTTATTTTACTTATTCCTTCTTATGGTAGTGTATTATGGTTTTTCGAGAAAGGCAATTCATGATTGGATATATTTTTAAATGAATACTTTAAACCATGTTTGAACTTTAGGCGGTTCCATTGCTTGGGAGTTTTAATGTTGAGAAACCAAGGGATTGTAATTATACTTCCAAGGTTCAAGGTTTCTCTGCTGATACAAATCAATAGTTTAATGATTTAATCACTTCCTTACCTACAACATTAAAAAATAGGACATGTTTTCTCAAACATAAGCAGCTATAATGAGTTATTGGTGATTTTACAATAGATGACTCATCAAAATAATTGTTAATTGTAAGTGAAAAGGGGTGTGTCAAAATATCATTGGAATGGAGTAAAGAGACGAGAAGTTGTGATAGTTTTTGAGCCATCCGAAGGCTTTGGAATTTATTTGGTGCAAACCATTTACTTGGAGGAAAGCTTAAGATGAAAATTTATTAACAATAGATCGCTTTGAAATGTTGCTTTACTCATTCTAATTTGGATACAAGGAAAACTTCTAAGTAATGACATATCTAAAGATCGAATTTTTACATGTCTATAGTATTGGCTAGATTGTATACATATCTTTGAATATTGTTTTGTTCATAATTGAGAAAAATAAAGGTTCAATGTAGATCAAAGGTATGTTCGAAATATATTTTTCCTGTAATTATTCTTCATTGCTTCCAGCTATTACAAACTTTGAAAGCACACAAGAAAGTTATAATAATTAAAATTGAACAGAATTAAACTCACCCATTTTGTCAGCCTCATTCTCTTTTAAGTTGAAGTCTAACATAAGCGACCTTCATCATGTATAAACACCATGAGGTATCCATAGGTATGAAAAAATTCCAGTTTCTTCGATTGCACCTGATTAGTTTTCCTATTTGAAGCTTTTTTTGTATGTTTTTACCAGGGTTGTGTCCATTTTAAGAATGGAAAATTAGTAGTCTGTGATCCTCCCAGGGTTGTGGGCATTTTAAACATGGAAAATATGCCAACATGCTAAATATTTTTTCTCAAATCATTGCATGGGAGAAAATTTAAAATTCTCATCCTCCATGTAGAATCTTCAGTGGGTAAGTTCTTCCACTTGATGAGATACTCTGAAATTGATCGATTCCGTAGTTGTCGAGTTCTTGTTTCCATGACCGCTTCTGGTTCCAATATGATTTTTCCTTCCTCATCAAGTTCTGGCAATATTGTTTGAACTGGAAGATTTTCTCCTATAACTTTCTTTAAGCATGAAACATGGAAAACTGGATGTACTCGCGAAGAAGCAGGAAGCTCCAATTTGTATGCCATAGTACCAATCTTTTGCAACACCTTGTAGGGACCATAGTACTTTGGCGATAATTTATTATCCTTCTTTGCTTGCTTGAGGGACATTTGTTTGTATGGTTGTAGCCGTAAAAATACCCAATCTCCTACATCAAAACTTCTCTCGCTATGATGTTGATTTGCCTGTTGTTTCATTCGATTTTGTGCCAAATTCGGGTTATCCTTTAAGAGTTGGAGAACTTCTTGCTGATGCTCGATGTGATCTTCCACTGCTTGAACCTTCGAATTTTCCCTTAAAGATGATGTGATCGATGGTGGATGATATCCATAAAGTGCGATAAATGGGGTCATTTTTGTTGCAGTATGGAAGGAAGTGTTATACCACCATTCAGCGAGAGGTAACCACTTGACCCATTGTGTTTGTTTATCAGATACAAAACAACGAAGATATCCTTCCAAACATTTATTTACTATCTCGGTTTGACCATCGGATTGAGGATGATAAGATGAGCTATGAGCTAATTGAGTACCCAAACAAGAAAATAACTCCGTCCAAAAATTTCCAGTAAAAATGGGATCTCTGTCGCTCACAATAACCCTTGGGCTTCCATGTAGCTTTTGAATTCTGTCCATAAATGTAGTAGCAAGTGTACTTGCTTTAAATGGATGAGATAATGCACAAAAGTGTGCATACTTGGTAAGTCTATCAACTACCACCATGATGACACTCTTTCCTTCGGACTTAGGTAAACCTGTGATAAAATCCATTGAAATCTCCTCCCAACGTTGACTTGGAATGGATAAGGGTTGTAGAAGTCCTGGGGTCTTAATTGTTTCCACTTTATTCTGCTGGCAAACCAAACATTCCGCCACAAACTTTCGAATATCAGATTTAAGACCATCCCAAAAAAATTCTTTCTTCACCCTGTGGTAAGTTTTTAAAAATCCTGAGTGTCCTCCTAAAGGAGAAGTGTGCAATTCCAGAAGAATCTTTTGTTTTAGTTGGGAATTCTTACAAAGATATAAGCGATCTTTGTACCATATGGAATAATTTTTTCAACTAAATGTATCGGATGTACTAGGATCTTGCTGCAAATTTTGAATGAGTGTCCATACATCTTTGTCCTTCTTCCATTCATCTCTTGCTTTGGTTATCCAATCTGGTTGGATAATAGAAATGGCACAAAGCAATGCTTCCACCTCTTCATTCTTTCTTGAGAGTGCATCTGCAACAACATTAAGCTTTCCTTTTTTGTAGATTATTTCAAAGTCATAATCCAACATCTTTGTGACCCATTTTTGCTGCTCTTCTGAAGATAGTCTTTGTTCCAAAAAGTGTTTAAGACTATCATGATCAGTTTTTACCTTGAAGTGTCTTCCCATTAGGTAAGTTCACCATTTCTTTAGTGCATGCGGTATTGCTAACATTTCCTTATCATAAATAGGTTTCTGTAAATACTTTCCTTTGATTGGACGACTTTCAAAAGCAATGGGTCTTCCTTCCTGCATTAAAATTGCACCAATTCCATTTCCTGAGGCATCACATTCCACAATAAAGGTTTTTGTGAAGTCTGGCGTAGCTAAGACAGGTGCTAGGCACATTGCCTCTTTAAGATGTTCAAAGGCCTTAGTTGCTTCAGGAGTCCATGAAAATGCATCTTTCTTCAATAATGTTGTTAGAAGTGCTGCTATTCTCCCATAATTCTTAACAAACTTGCGATAATACCCTGTTAACCCGAGAAATCCTCGCAACTGCTTTATGGTTGTGGGGACTTTCCATTCCTTAATGGATTTAATTTTGTTAGGGTCTACTTTAACACTCTCGTGAGATACAATATGACCCAAATATTCCACCTCTTGTACTCCAAAGAAACATTTGGATGTTTTTGCATATAATTGTTTCTCCTGCAATAGTTTGAGCACCCTATCAACATGCTCAACATGATCCTTCCAAGACCTGCTGTAGATTAGTATATCATCAAAAAATACTAGCACAAATTTTCTAAGGAAGGGTTTGAAAATGGAATTCATCAATCCTTGAAATGTAGAAGGTGCATTGGTAAGGACAAAAGGCATGACCAAAAATTCATAATGACCCTCATGAGTTCGAAATGTTGTTTTTGGAATATCTTCAGTCTTCATTCTAATTTGATGATATCCTGAACGAAGATCCAACTTGGTAAAATAAATTGCTCCATGTAATTCATCCAATAATTCATCAATCGTAGGAATGGGAAATTTATCTTTAATGGTGAGCTTATTGAGCTCCCTATAATCCAGACACATTCGCCATGATCCATCCTTCTTGTGTACCAATACTGCAGGAGCAGAGAAAGAACTTTGACTAGGTTGAATTATACCCACCTCTAACATTTCTGCAATCATACGTTCAATTTCGCTCTTTTGGAAGTAAGGATATTTATAAGGCCTGATGTTTGGAGGAACACTTCCTGTAATCAAATGAATAGCATGATCATGATCACGAAGAGGTGGGAGTCCTTTGGGAGTTTCAAACACCTTGGAATGATTGTCCAAGACTTGTTGGAGATCTGCAGAAATAGATGATTTTGATGTCGGAACTTCTAGTGAGCATAATTGTGCAATTACTCCTCATTGTTCTTTATTTAGAAGCTTTTTCATGAAATTAGAGCTTATTATCCTTCCCATCTTCCCTTCAATCCCCCGTAATTCGACTTCCTTTCCTTCTGAAAAAAATTTCAAGAAAAGTTCTTGAAAATTAAAAGCTACCGTCCCCAAAGATTGTAACCATTGTACTCCTAGTACAACATCGGCACCTCCCATAGGAATGGAAAGCATTGGACTAGTCAATACATATTCCCCCATGGTTAGCTTGATATTATGGCATTTTCCAGAGCAATTTATAGTTCCTCCATTTGCAACCATCACTTGACATTCTGGTGCTGGGTATAGGAAACAATTTAATTCCTTGGCTGCCTTACAATGAATAAAATTATGGGTGCTACCTGAATCAATCAACACTATTACCTTTTTCTTCTTGATATGTCCTTCTATCTTGAGAGTTTGAGGAGTGGTAATTCCTGCCAGTGCATTACACGATATGGTTGGATTCATTTCTTCCCCTTCTATGGCTGGTTCCTGGTGTATATTCTCTTCTTGTTCATTTTCTTCTTCCTCTTCACAATCTATGTAAAATAATTTCTTCTCAGCACACTTATGACCTTTAGTGTATTTGCTATCACAACTGTAGCAAAGCCCTTTTGCTCTTTTTTCTTCCAATTGTTGTGGTGTCAACCTTGTAGGTTGTGGAAATCTAGGCGTAGCAACACTTCCTTCTTTATAGAATTGAGTGTTAGGCTTCCTTGTCGCCATAATTTTACATTCAACTTTTCTTGCCAACCTGAATGCCTTCTCCAATGAATCAGGTTCCAAAACGCGAACTTCATGTTGGATGTTATCCTTTAGAGTACCTATGAAGAGATCAATTCTGTGTTCCTCTGAAATATTAGTTACCCTTATATTCAATTTTTGGAATTCCTCAATGTGCTCCGCCACTAAACCCTTTTGTTTTAGATTTATCAATTGGCTAAAGAAGGTGTTTCTTTTTGTATCCTCATAATGTGCTATCATTTCCTCAGTAAAAAATGACTAGGTGACAATTTTTTTACGGGATAAAAGCTATCGATACCATACAAATGTATTTTTTTCTAAATGTAAAGTTGCAATGCTTACCTTTTGTGTGTTTTGCACGTTATGGAGATCAAAATATTGCTCCATATGTAGTATCCATGTTACAGGATCCTTTCCATCAAACTTCCTCATATCCATTTTTGGAATATGGTGGTTCTTCCTGCCAACATTAGAGTTTATGAAATCACGATTGACATTTATTTTTTTCTCATCATGAGGTTCTTCTACTATCTTTTCACCATTAGGAAACATTTCTTGTATAAACTTTGTCAAACCTTCGATGTCTGCTTTTAGATCATTCTTCATGTTTTCCATGTTGTCTTTCATGTCATCCATCTTAGCTTCCATGCCAGCTTCCATGCCATCCATCTTAGCTTCCACGCCTTTCTTCAAACCGTCCATCTTTGCTTCCACGCCTTTCTTCAAAACTTCCATTTCATTTTTTGTTGCTCTTTGAGAGAGTGAAATTTGTTGCACTTGCTCTTGTAATTTTGATAGATCATGTTGCAATTCTTCATCTTCATGAGTCATGGTAGAGCCTTCTGAAGGCTTAATGGGTGTTGAATTATTTTTACGAGGCATCTTTAAGAACCCAATACTAATATATATTCTAAAATATGCCCTTGGAATCAATTCAAATTGATTCTTCAAACAAGACTTATGCAATTTGGAAAAAAAATACACAACTTTTACTTGCTTTTGAGGTGCTCGATATTGAAATTGGATTATCTATGTGACTGTAGCACTTAAATATTTCAATTTCAGTATCAACGTAGCCCTTTGAATTATATTTTTAATGCCATAGGTCTGACCTGATTTTGATTCTCCAAGACCAAGTTGTGTCCAATCTCCCACAATGACCTAATTATGGACTAGTTCAGTAGAGAAAACTTGTACGACTTGCCACGTGTCACTTTTTCATCCTTCTTCCCTGAAATTGATAGCCAAGAAAATGAAGTCTGTGTAATTGCAACCACCTTTTACGGAACTCCAATCCGATGCCCAGAGAGAGAGTTATTGAACTTTTCCCACGATCACCTCTTTGAGATGAAATTTAGCTGCTGAAAAGCACTACATTCCACAGATCATATCTCCAAAAATATTGCGAACCAAAATCTGAAATTTTTTGAAGAATTTCCTCAGGATATCAGCTTTGCACCATATGAATTTAAGATTCTGAACCTTCGTATAAAAAAATTTATAGCACACATTACACAATGACCTGTTTAGGAGCCTGAAAAAAGACATAACTTCCACAGATCATATCATCGAAAATATTGCAAACCAAGCTCTGAATTTTTTAGATGATCTTCCTTAGGATTTTGGCTTCGCACCATAAAATTTCAGCTTCTGAAACTTCATAGAAAAAAAGTTATAGCGAAAATGCCACGATGACCTGTTTGGAGCAGCAAAAACCCTAGAATCCAAAGCTCCGATACCAAATGTTGTGTAACCAGCTCCAAAAAGAGAATAAAAGAGATATCAATGCCTTAGAAATGAGCCACTTCGAGGGGGAAACCTTCAGTACATTACATAAATGAATAATTATTTTATAATACAACTTACAAAACCTCCTTTCTATATATAGGAGTCCATGGGGCCATAATGTAATCCTAGTGGGCCACAATGTAATCCTAGCCGACCTAACAATAATAATTTAAGGGCACAATAATAAAAAGATGGGGGTTACAAGGGTACAATAATAACAATAAGGGGGTTACACTAACAACAATAAGGGACTATACTAGTAATATAGGGACCTAACAAGGAACTATTAGGATATTTCCCCAAAAGGGTGATGTTTGGGCCCTGTACAAAGAGTGGATTTTTTCTTGGAACAAAGACACTCCTCTAGAAGTTAAATGTAAGTATGAAATGGTATAAATTGAAAATTACTTGTGGAAGAGATTGTAGTGAGTGTGGTTTCTCTTGTCAGGATTGATGGTTTCAATTCTATGTATTAGACGAAGCAGGTGGTTAACTTGGTTCCCAGGAAGGATCATATTAGATTTTCTCATTAGATTCCAAAAAAGAGACTTTTGGGGGAAGAAGCCCCAAATTTACCCCAAAATTCCTGCGAGCTAGACCCTGTTGCAACTCTTGAAGATGAATTCAAGGAAACTTGATCACTTTTATTTTTAATTAGGACTTCAACCTTTATGGTTTCAAGGTGTAATTTGGATATGTGGTAAAAAAAATATACCATACTCTTTTCACTACCATGCAAAAGGATTAAATTAAGATTTCAAAGGTACGCATGACTTCTTTGGAAGTGTAATTGCATAACAGGAGGTTTTCATTGTGTTAGAGTCCTATAATAATAGGATTCATAATTTTGAATTGAATATGATTAGTATTGTAATATTGTACATACTTTTATTTTTGCAAATTGTTTTCCCATATTAAAAAATGTAAAGAAGGTAAGTCCTAAAATAAAAATCAAAGGACTGAAAGGAAAAGATAAAAAAAGAATATAAAATATGAACCCCACCAAAAAGAGATAAAAATAGATCCTGAAAGTTATGAAAATTCAAATGACACTCCTTTTTACTTTACTATGCAAATAATATTGTGTGCATCTTGTCAAAATGCCACAATCCATGAGTGTCAAATAGCTTAATGTTGACCCATTCACGTTTTAAATTTCATCTTGATAGATTAGAGAATAAATATCTAGACAAACTGTTTAATCTTGGCAAATAAGTATTTAGGTAGAGAATAACAATGAGCTCAACAGTTTAATATGAGCCATTGGAAGTCATAAGGTTAGAATTATATATTTTTCTTACAAAAGAAAAATAAATAAAGGGTCAGCAAGCTGAAATGCACCCAAATAAATGAAGAAAAAATGTTAGGGTAAATGATGGGTAGGAAGAAGTAGCTTTCACAAGGCATGGATAGCAGAAATTTGTCATTCATAATACTAACTTCCTTCTAAACTCATTTCCCTTGTAAAAATACTCCTTCCCCTTCATATTAACCTTTCCCCATTTCTTCACCCATTTTCCCTTCCTAAAAACCATTTTTCCTTAGTTAAAAAGAATCTATTCATTTGGGAAATTAAAATCCTTTACTAACTTCCATTTTCATTAAAAAATGCCCCAAAAACCCCCTTATCCTAAGTTTGAATGGTTAAATTTTAATTCGGGCCCCACTATAGAAAATCCTTCTCGATATCAGTTTAACATTAATTCTTAGTGTATTTTATACTTCCCACACATATTAACATTCCACTTTATATATTATAAACCCCCATTTCATATTAACCTGTTTAATGTATATAGTTAAACTCATTCATATATCAGTATATATTAACTCCCGTATACACATATTTACCCCGTATTATATTAACTTCCACTTAATTATATTTCTCCAACCCATTTATAACTAAACTCATTTCATATAACCCCGGGTCCCACTCAGTTTTAAAACCCCACTTTTATAAAGTCCCAACCCACATATATAAAATTCTATGTTAACCTGCCCATTGTATATTCCTAACCTTTTCACATTTATCACAGCCCCATCGCATGACTTAAAAACCTAGACCCCACCTCCTATCAAATCCTCGATGGATCCTTTCCATTCGCCCATTTGTCCGATCTTGATTGATCAAATCAAACGACCAATATCTTATTTCGCAAATCCAAATATCTAATTGTTAACACTATGGGAGGCTTGCAAAATGAGAAATTTCACAACCGTGCTCCTTTGGTATGTGGTAGCATTTGATTCTATCGCATCCTCCAATCTAATACCACTTACTCTTCTTTTGTGATGCGAAAACTGTTGGGCTATTTTCCACCCATTGCAATTTTTCCACTGTCATTTGAATTTAACCTTGCACCCAAAGATTAACCATTGTTGGTTAAAAAAGAAATAACACCACCCTTTCAATCCTTTTCACCATTATTTTTTTAAGGTTTGCGGAAAACAGCTATTTCCAACCTATTCCAAAGAAAAAAATTACTCTACCAGCCTGTTTTTAAGCCCTTTAACACCAGAATTCAAGACTCTTTGCTGTTATAGCCAGTGCAGAACCTGTTTAAAATAGTTTAAATACCATTGAAGCTGCAGAAATCTTGTGCTACCCCCAGACAACCTTTCTGCATACCAAAGATTCATTTTCTAGGTATTCCTGAAATACCAGGACATGTTCTTAAGAAATCAAGTAAATAATTTAAGTAATTGAACCAGTTTAGGAGCATTGCAAACCATAGAAATCCATTGTTTCATCTCAAACCCTTTTTGCAGACTGATATCATCCTTTCACAGTATTCTTCAGGGCCTGAGCATATTTCTTAAGAAAAAGAGTAATTAATTGAATATAATAAATAAATCCATGGCTTCCCAAGGTATTGTAATAGTCAATCCCCTGCAACCTCTAGTTATTGATGTGGAACATACCCCCTTGCAGATAGAGACTTCAAAATTGGTGACCCTGTCATTGATTTCAACCTCCTTGAGCTCCACTACAGGAGCCATGATAAGTCAATTGACCAAGCTGATGATGTTTACCTTTGGGAGTCAAATTTTCCCAAGTATATTGTCCCATAGACCTTCCAGTGTCCAAAGATTATCAGACTCTGCCAAAATAGTTATCTGCCTAACCAAACAACCCTTGTAACCACTAATAAAGAAATTTTATTCACCATCACAGATCAATCAATAAACCAAATGCTACAAATCCAGCCTAGGCTTGATGAAGCCCCATTGTCTATTGAGATCCTCACTGAATTATATTTAAAGCTTGACTTCCCTAAGAGGTTCCATATATTTAAAACATGTATTCCCTCATAAGTATAAATTCCTAAGAGTAACCCTCCTTATACAGCTTCTATATTTTCTAATAGAACCAGGTATATTCTCACTATGTTTAATGTATTCTGGGTTATTTCTGTTAGGAATTTGTAATTTATTAGCAAGATTGGCAGAGTCCAATTACAGAAACAACATCATTTCAACCAACTTTGGGATTCTAGGATCTAGCCCTCCTGAATCCGGAGAGGGATCTCTCCAATAAGTACAAAGATGGATATGTCTTTGAAATTTGGGGTAATGATATTAGGCTAGTTATGAAGTCTAAGGGTTTTGTTTTGTTTTGGATGGTTGAGCATGATTACTATTTGAGGTGAAAAGTCCTGAATGCAAAGAGTTTCAAAGGTGAGAAGTTGCAAGAGGGAAGAACAACTATGGCTAAAAGATAGATATAACGCTGGTTTTTAGTCCATTGGGCTATGGAGTCATAACAGGGCTTTAATTGAACAACAACATCAAGAGTGATCCAAGGGGCAAGTCATCTATACCACAATATTATTGAGATTAGAGTGATGGGATGGAAACAATAAAGTGTTGGAGGGGTGGAAACTGATAATAATTTCTCAGAGGATTTATAGTCAGTCCAAACAAGAAAAGCCTCTTAAGTAACTGTTTGAAACCAACCAAGGACAGGGCTAACCATAAACTTCTTGGGCAAGTTTGTATTAAAGTAGCTTAATTGACAAACAATCCAGTAATCCAAATAATTACCTTCAGAAAGTATGAAAACATATAAGAAAAACAAAGTGTAACTTAAGATCAGATAAAGTACTTTTAAACCTAGTTTGCTTTTAGTCAACACCAAGGGAAACTTTCAGAATCTGCCTTTGGAGAAAAGAATCTAGGAATCAGGGCAAACCATATCTTCTCTAGTCTAACTTTAATAGCAAATAATGGAAATCACATTCAAGAACAATGTTTATGTAAACAGAAGGACGAGGGAACGCCAACATTCCTCACTGTTTAAACAGTATTGAATCATTCTTAAATAAACAAACTTGAGGAAAACATTAAGATAAAGATTTCTCAGCCAGAGAAGGTTACTGATATACAGTAGATCCTAACCCTATTTAAACTGTTATTTACAGAGGAATATGAACAATATGGCATACATAGAAGGAAAACAATAACAAAGAGAGATGCACTTCACCGATGACATAGACCAGGATCCCAAGAAACAGCTTTTATATTGATGTCAAACCGGTTACAGTGTTCAATTCCAATGTTTCAGTTCAGCAATCATCTTCACTATTCAGCCTAACTAATCTATCACAAGCAGAGCTCCAAGGGCCAGTGAACACTATTTACAATCAGAAGTTTAGGCTCAAATGTATTTCAAAGCTCTGTAAGCAACTCAACCCACAATTTGTCATCTTCTACAAAAGTATTTATAGGAAGATGAGGAGGTGTGATCTAACAAAATATCTCCCAAGACAATTAATACAGATTCTAGACTTCTAGGCCTTTTGAGGGGCCCGATGAAGAAGTTTACAGGTGGATTGCTGTATTAACTATTTTACAATTATGAATAAAACTCGGTGGGAGCTTTTATTGACTTTGAGGCTCATTGTAATGTGTGGAGTAACTCTGCAGATATTTCTGCATTGATTTCCTTGCAGAAGTAACTCCCTGGCTGTGTTGGAGGCGAATATCAGATTTTATTCAATAACTTCGGCCTCTGTTTGAATGGTTTGAGGCAACAGGTGGCTTTTATGGTAGCTGAGGAATTAATTCTCCTCAGATGTGGCAGTGGAGGCTTTCTGTCCGATAAAACACTTTTAGATTTTCTTTAAACTGTGTTTTGAGTTGGGGATTAGGCTTTTGATAGCCGTCTTAGCCGTAATCCCCGTAAAACTGTCTTCAGTCTTCATTCTGTTGTGCTCTGTCTTCAAACTTATACTCTTTAACTTTCTTCTGAATAAAACAGTGTCTTGTCGATGTGCAGGGCTACGCGGAGGAAAAATCTGATCTTCTTCAATAACTTTAGCCTCTGTTTGAAAGGTTTGAGGCAACAGGTGGCTTTTATGATAGCTGAGGAATCAATTCGCCTCAAAATAAGGCGGTGGAGGCCCTTTTTGTTTGTTAAAACACTTATGATCCCCTTTAATTGGGTTTTAACTCTGGGAATTAGGCTTTTGATAAGCTTTCTTAGCCGTAATCCCAAAAATCTTTCCTCAATCTTCATCTGTTGTGCTCTGTCTTCAAACTTATACTCTTCGACTATTCTTTTGAACAAAAGAGTGTCTTGTCTATGTGCAGAGTTGCGTTGGGCTTTATGGCATCAATGCCCATGAAGCATTGATAAAACATTGGAACGAAACCTTGCGAATGGTTCTCTTTGATAACCCAAAGGCACGGAAAACATCTTTCCTGACCCTCGGATTTCCTTCATTTATACAATGGAAAACCATTAAAACACCTGCAAAATACAAAAAAAATTAAGAAATCCTGCATTTTTTTTTAACTGCTCAGAAGGCTGTAGAAGGAGCATAGCTGTTGGATGGAAATCATCCAATGGTGGAGATTCATTTAGAGGAGGTCAAAGAAGAGCGGGGAAATGAACAAGATGGAGTGATTTTGGACCGTCCGATTTGGACATGTGGATGGTCCAGATCCAATCGGAGGATTGCAATCGGGGGATCGCAATCGGGGGTGGCAAGCAAATGCACCGATTGAAACATGCGATGTGATTTAGCAGAGATCGTCGATCTAAGGAGTAGATCAACGGTGGAGAACGAATCGGGGGACTGGCCGATCGGAGGGACAAACAAGAGGCGTGCGATTAAACTTTGCGATGCGATGAAGTGCAAGTCGTCGATCTAAAGGTTAGATCAACGTTTGAGAATAAATCGGAGGTAGGGGATGAGGCGATGCGATTTAAACATTGTGATGTGATTTAGCGTGGATCGTCGATCTAAGGAGTAGATCAATGGTGGATATTTAATCGGAGAGATGGGCGATCGAAGGGAGCAAACAAATGCACCGATGAGAAATTCCAATGCGATTGAGCGTTGGCCATTTTATCGGCTTATGATCAGTGGTGGAGATTAGTTTTAGAATGAACCGGCGAGGAAAAACCCTTATAATATATGAAACCCAAACTTTTGGAAAAATCAAAGGTTTTTATTGATCGGGGCGGAATATTTGTATGTAAAGGGAAAAGGCGCCCGAGTGCGGGGCCTTTGGGTGTATGAAACATGATAGGCCCGGGGCTTTATATATTCAAAGGAGCTAATCACAATCGGAACTGAGAGCCTGGTCTTTCTGATCAACCCATTGAAATTTCCCCGATTGCGATTGCGCGATCGGTCTTTTCGATCAACCCATTTGATTATTTAGCACGTGATTTTAGTTTTTAGACCAAAACTTTAGAAAAGTGGGTTTTTGGGTTTATAAAGGAAAAATGGATCGAGTATGAAAAATTTTACACAGTTCGAGCGTCGGGTTGGGCCCACAGAATATATATAAAACATTTATGCAATCAGGAGTTTTATAATGCAAAGGCTGATCGCATCGGGATTTTTGTAACACAAAAAACTCTTGCACCTTTGAAAGTTTTTGATTCGATTAGTGCCGAAAGGTTTTTGGCGTTTGGTTTTAATGCATGGGCATGTGGGGGAAGTGGTTAGGAATTAGCCCAAGGGGCTTAAGTCCATAGAAAAAACTTGTATTTTTGTGAATTTTTTCATGATTTTCAAAGGAATTGGGGGTTTCGGAATAGTTAAAAAATGGGTTTTTAACTATGGGGAAGTGATCTTCATAAATGGAAGAAGTTATATATGAAAAAAAGGGATTTTTGATGGAGAAAAAGGGGAGCAAATGAAGGTTTATAAGGGGGAAAAAGAAGGTCTTTCAGCAGTCTTTCATTTGGAATCAGCAAAAATTTCTGAGTATAAAATTGAAATAGTAATGAAGATTTTGGACAGAGGCATGAGGCCTTAAAGAGACTTCAAGAGCCAACAACTTTTAGTGATAAAATTTGTTCCTTCGAGGCTCCAAAAAATTTTAGCCACCTTTTGGTATAACAAAATATTATAGGTGGCTAACAGTGGCTCCACTTGGGGATGGTGCCTTCTTGAAGGCATCAAGAATTTAGACTTGCATTCTCTGGGATGCTGATCAGATTGCCTCATCTATCATGTTCTCTGGGAGGCTGACCTGTGCCTGATCCATTGGGCTGCCCTTCCTTTACTGAGATAATCCTCTTTGAAACATATTGGCAGCTATGAAAACAATGGACCTTCATCAATAAAAAATCTCTACCTAACTAATCCTACTGATCTAGCATTTTTTCTTCTTTAGAGTGCACTTGGATTGGCAAACTCTATTCACAACATTTTATTCCTTTGAAAGCAGGAAATCTAATCTATTTCTACTCCTTATTCCTCCATGGACTCCGATTAAACAGTTGAGCCCATATGATTCTCTACCTAATCTACTGATCTGTTAGGATTAAATAGTATAACATATTTTTATTCTCTATATTCTAAAGCAGAAATTTAAAAAGCATTCAAGCTAGGATTGAATAGTCTAACTTGATGTTGACCTATGGAATAAAAACAAGCTGCACATAGATTATTATTTGCATAAAATTAAAATCAAAATGGAAGGCTTAAGATCTAAAAGTCTCTCATCTTGGCCTTCTCCTTTCTTCACAGCTCTATTTTTTCTTTTGTTTGAGCTGTCTCTTCCTTGTTCTCTGATTCATATTTTAAGTTGGTTAGAACCAGATCTTTACATTCTTTGACTCAGAATTTAACATAGATTTGAGTCATCTTCTTTTGGAAACTTTGGTTCAGATTTTGAGTTTGTTTGAACCTTCAATTTCTATCCTAATCTATCTACTGATAAGCCAAGATCGAATAGTTTGGAAAATCGAATTCACTATCCTATCAACAGAAAAATTTAAAGATAATTAGTCAAGATTGAACAGTTTGACTAACTAAAAGTGTGTTTTGTAGGAGTGGCATTTGAGCTTGCACACTTTCAGAATTTATTTCTCTTTTTGGTATGGGGCTATACCTTTCTTGTTTTGTAAATCTACCCTCTTTTCATTCTTTCTTTGTTTTTGTATTTTTTAAATTCTTGATTTTTCTTTAAAGCAAAAAAAACAACAACTAGCTACATGCTCGGAACTGAGCTTTATTGAAATTCCTATCTAACCTATTCTAAACATGGAGTATTTACATATTCATATGATACAAAAGTGCCAATGCAGCCAGCTGAGTAATGTCAAGAAGAAGAAGAAACTCTGGCTGCTTTTCAGAGGTATCCATAGAACATATTGAAGATTAACCTTCAATATCACGGCTATCACAGAAGGTGACAGCTTTTCATGTCTCTGGCTCTTACAAAGGGTCACTGTTTGATAATTTGAGCCAGTTGGGAATTCCACACACTTTTCCAAAGGATCAACAAAGAAAAGATGAAGATTCTCTCCTTTTTGGCCCTCCATGTCTGGTAGATTGTCTGCTACCAAGACCTCAGCTTTTAGGAGCATATCTTCTGAAATTTTCTTAGAAGCTTCATCATCCTTAACCTGCACAATAGAAAACTGTGAAATATTTTCTTTCTCTAAACACATGCTTGCTTTTGATATAAATTCAGGCTCTTTATATGATAGACTAATATCAGTGAAGGGAGAAGTTTCTTCTTGAGAAGATGGTATATCCACAGTAGGCCAGTCTTATATTTGTTTTTCTCCTTCGTCTTCCTCTGAACTAGAGGACTCATCATATTTGGCAGCATTGTCCTCTTGTAGCCCTAGTAAGCTTGGATTCAGTGGGCTGAACTTTGTGAAGAGGTTATCATATTCTTGAGTAGGGGTGTATTCAATTGTTTCCTCTTGCTCAAAAATTTCGTCATTACTCTTCTCTTCACCTTCTGCATTGAAAGGTTGCTGATTCCCAATAAAGTGAAAGGTTTTTATGATGGATCGAAAAGGATGATTGCGGCTTTCAAGCTGATGATGGTGAAAATCATAACACCAATCAAATGCAGGTTTCCCTGCATGATTAGTTCCTGCTTGGAAATCATCATCATCATAAGACTGATTGAAGTTTGAAAATTTATTAGAATAAACATTTTCATCAGTCAAACATATTGGGATATCAGTAGGTCCATCTTCATTCTGATCTACAAAAGAACTTTCCGAATCCCTACAACAAATTTCTCTATATGAATGGGCAAGAGTATTTGTTTCGCAAAAAATTTCAGAGACTGACTGTTTATAAATAGTCTGATCTATCTCTTTCTCTGTCAAAGGGGAGGATATTTCTATGTTCCTTTGAATAGGAGTATAGCAGTTTTCTGTCTCTTGCGAAGACTGATTTTGAGGCTGGATGTCTTCTTGAGCCTCGGCTATAAGGGATGATGAATCAATATTTGAGTTTTCAGGGATATCTTGAGGGACGTCCCTTATGTCTTGGATCATCTCTTCCTCAACTGATTCATCTATATTCTTAAAATTTTTCAGTAGGAGATTAAACTCATGAATGGTTGTTAGAAGATCTTCAGGATGCATCTCTTCCAAAGCTTCCCCATTATCTATAATGTGTTGGGTGATGTTTTGTGATGGATCATAATATATTGCACCCAATGATAATGATGTAGATTTTTCTTTATAGCTCTCATAGAACACATATTCAAGGTCTCTCAAAGAAAATGAACTACTATATCTTAAGCATTCATACCAATCCCTAGCTTTTCCTTATAATGTTAACATGAACATTTTCATTAGGCAGTCTTCATGCCATTCAACTTTCAACCTCCATACATGTATATGAAATTTGATGAGATGTAATAGAGGGTCATCAAACTTTTCACCTTGAAAAATAGGTAGGTTGTCATCCCAATTCACCTGGGGCATCTTATGTGGAAACCAGGGGATATGACCTCTATTCAGTGCGACATATCTTTGTTGTATTCTTGGAATCATGTTTGTAAATCAAGAAAGAGGTCACTGTGTCTGGTCAATCAGTTTAGGGTCTTCTACCAGTGGAGTCATTTGGTATTCTGGGAGTTTCAGATTGTGGAGTCGCCAGGTGGAAGATTTTTAGCTCGTAAGGAGGTAAAATGTTTTATGGTTCGACCACCATGTGTTTCTTGTAGAGCTGCAAGGTTTTTAGGAACTGAATTAGCTCTCAAGGGTGATCTGAAAACAGTTGAAAATTTAATCTTAGGAGACTTCCTAAGGATGCTTTCTGGGTTATCAACTATCTCAGGTGGATTAGGGTCAAGATGGGCTCTAGTGTGAATCTTTCTAGAAGCCACTATGCTGTGTTTTTAGACCCGAATAAACAAGACAAGTTTAACCAGGTATAACAATATTTGAATGGTTAACTAATCTGTTTACACAAATCTCAATCCTACAGTCCTCTAACTGAGTTTGAATGATATATAATGATCAGGGTTCTTCCCAGTGGAGTCTTAAGGTCTTTTCAGGATTGTGGAGTCACTAAGTGGAAGTTTTTAGCTCTTTTTAGAGGTAAAAGGTTTTATGGTCCACCACCATGTTTATTGGATACCAATCTAAAATATTTTTGGGTTTTTCTGAGTTTATGTGGTTGTATGGAAAACTAAAAAGTTTATAAAAGCTGGCCAAGCAACTATGAACTCAAAAATCTCCCCAGCGGAGTCGCCAGAAATGTTAGGAATCTGTAATTTATTAGCAATATTGGCAGAGTCCAATTACAGAAACAACATCGTTTCAACCAACTTTGGGATTCTAGGATCTAGCCCTCCTGAATCCGGAGAGGGATCTCTCCAATAAGTACAAAGATGGATATGTCTTTGAAATTTTGGGTAATGATATTAGGCTAGTTATGAAGTCCAAGGGTTTTGTTTTGTTTTGGATGGTTGAGCATGATTACTATTTGAGGTGAAAAGTCCTAAATGCAAAGAGTTTCAAAGGTGAGTAGTTGCAAGAGGGAAGAACATCTATGGCTAAAAGATAGATATAACGCTGGTTTTTAGTCCATTGGGCTATGGAGTCATAATAGGGCTTTAATTGAACAACAACATCAAGAGTGCTCCAAGGGGAAAGTCATCTATACCACAAGATTATTGAGATTAGAGTGATGGGATGGAAACAATAAAGTGTTGGAGGGGTGGAAACTGATAATAATTTCTCAGAGGATTTATAGTCAGTCCAAACAAGAAAAGCCTCTTAAGTAACTGTTTAAAACCAACCAAGGACAGGGCTAACCATAAAATTCTTGGGCAAGTTCTATTAAAGCAGCTTAATTGAAAAACAATCTAGTAATCCACATAATTACCTTCAGAAAGTATGAAAACACATAAGAGAAACAAAGTGTTACTTAAGATCAGATAAAGTACTTTTAAACCTAGTCTACTTTCAGTCAACACCCAGGGAAACCTTCAGAATCTGCCTTTGGAGAATAGAAACTAAGAGTCAGGGCAAACCATATCTTCTCTAGTCTAACTTTAATAGCAAATAATGGAAATCACATTCAAGAACAATGTTTAAGCAAGCAGAAGGACGAGGGAATGCCAACATTCCTAACTATTTAAACTGTATTAAATCGTTCCAAATAAAAAAACTTGAGGAAAACATTAAGATAAAGATTTCTCAACCAGAGAAGGTTACTGATATACAGTAGATCCTAACCATGTTTAAACTATTCTTTACAGAGGAATATGAACAATATGGCATACATAGAAGGAAAACAATAACAAAGAGAGATGCACTTCACCAATGACATAGACCAGGATCCCAAGAAACAACTTTTATATTGATGTCAAACCGGTTACAGTCTTCAAGTCCAATGTTTCAGTTCAACAATCATATTCACTATTCAGCCTAACTAATCTATCACAAGCAGAGCTCCAAGGGCCAGTGAACACTATTTACAATTAGAAGTTTAGGCTCAAATGTATTTCAAATCTTTGTAAGCAACTCAACCAAAAATTTCTCATCTTCTACAGAAGTATTTATAGGAAGATGAGGAGGTGAGATCTAACAAAAGATCTCCCAAGACAATTAATACAGATTCGAGACTTCTAGGCTTTTTGAGGGGCTCGATGAAGAAGTTTACAGGTGGATTGTTGTATTAACTATTTTACAATTATGAATAAAACTTGGTGGGAGCTTTTATTGACTTTGAGGCTCGGTGTAATGTGTGGAGTAACTGTGTAGATATTTCTGCATTGATTTCCTTGCAGAAGTAACTCCCTAGCTGTGATGGAGGTGAATATCAGATTTTCTTCAATAACTTCGGCCTCTGTTTGAATGGTTTGAGGCAACAGGTGGATTTTATGGTAGCTGAGGAATTAATTTTCCATAGATGTGGCGGTGGAGGCTTTCTGTCCGATAAAACACTTTTAGATTTTCTTTAAACTGTGTTTTGAGTTGGCGATTAGGCTTTTGATAACCGTCTTAGCCGTAATCCCCGTAAAACTATCTTCAATCTTCATTCTGCTATGATTTGTCTTCAAACTTATACTCTTTAACTGTCTTCTGAATAAAACAGTGTCTTGTCGATGTACAGGACTACGCAGAGGCAAAATCTGATCTTCTTCAATAACTTCGGCTTCTGTTTGAAAGGTTTGAGGCAACATGTGGCTTTTATGATCGCTGAGGAATCAATTCGCCTCAAAATAAGGCGGTGGAGGCCCTTTTTGTTTGTTAAAACACATACGATCTCCTTTAATTAGGTTTTAACTTTGGGAATTAGGCTTTTAATAACCTTTCTTAGCTGTAATCCTAAAAATCTGTCCTCAATCTTCATCTGTTGTGCTCTGTCTTCAAAGTTATACTCTTCGACTGTTCTTTTGAACAAAAGAGTGTCTTGTCGATGTGCAGAGTTGCGTTGGGCTTTATGCAATCAATGCCCATGAAGCATTGATAAAAAAATGGAACGAAACCCTGCGAATGGTTCTCTTTGATAACCCAAAAGCACAGAAAACGTCTTTCCCGACCCTCAACTTTCCTTCATTTATACAATGGAAAACCATTAAAACACCTGCAAAATACAAAAACAATTAAGAAATCCTGCATTTTTTGTTTAACTGCTCAGAAGGCTGTGAAAGGAGCATAGCCTTTGGATGGTAATCATCCAACGATGGAGATTCATTTAGAGGACGTCAAAGAAGAGCGGGAAAATGAACAAGATGGAGTGATTTTGGACCATCCGATTTGGACACGTGGACAGTCTAGATCCAATCAGAGGATTGCAATCGAGGGATCGCAATCGGGGGTGGAAATCAAATGCACCGATTGAAACATGCGATGTGATTTAGCGCAGACCGTTGATCTAAGGAGTAGATCAACGGTGGAGAACGAATCGGGGGACTGGACGATCGAAGGGACAAACAAGAGGCGTGTGATTAAACTTTGCGATGCGATGAAGCGCAAGCCGTTGATCGAAAGGTTAGATCAACCGTTGAAAATTAATCGGAGGTTGGGGATGTGGCGATGCGATTTAGTGCGGATCGTCGATCTAAGGAGTAGATCAACGGTGGATATTTAATCGGAGAGATGGGCGATCAGAGGGAGAAAACAAATGCACCGATGAGAAATTCTGAAGCGAATGAGCGCTGGCTATTTGATCGGCTGATGATCAATGGTGGAGATTAGTTTTAGAATGAATCGGCGAGGAAAAACCCTTATAATATATGAAACCCAAACTTTTGGAAAAATCAAAGGTTTTTATGGATCAGGGCAGAATATTTATATGTAAAGGGAAAAGGCGCCCGATTGCGGGGCCTTTGGGTGTATGAAACATGATAGGCCTGGGGCTTTATATATTCAAAGGAGCTAATCGCAATCGGAACTGCGGGCCTGGTCTTTCCAATCAACCTATTGAAATTTCCCCGATTGTGATTGCGCAATCGGTCTTTTCGATCAACCCATTTGATTATTTAACACGTGATTTTGGTTTTTAGACCAAAACTTTAGAAAAGTGGGTTTTTGGGTTTATAAAGGAAAAATGGATTGGGTATGAAACATTTTACATGGTTCGAGTGCCGGGTCGGGCCCACAGAATATATATAAAACATTTATGCAATTAGGAGTTTTATAATACAAAGGCTGATCGCATCGGGATTTTTGTAACACACAAAACTCTTGCACCTTTGAAATTTTCCGATGCGATTAGCACCGAAAGGTTTTTGGCGTTTGGTTTTAATGCATGGGCATGTGGGGGAAGTGGTTAGGGCTTAGCCCAAGGAACTTAAGTCCATATAAAAAACTTGTATTTTTGTGAAATTTTTCATGATTTTCAAAGGAATTGGGGGTTTCGGAATAGTTAAAAAATGGGTTTTTAACTATGGGGAAGTGATCTTCATAAATGGAAGAAGAGGATTTATGAAAACAAGGGATTTTTGATGGAGAAAAAGGGGAGAAAATGAAGGTTTAGAAGGGGGAAAATGAAGGTCTTTCAGCAGTCTTTCATTTGGAATCAGCAGAAATTTCTGAGTATAAAATTGAAATAGTAATGAAGATTTTGGACAGACACATGAGGCCTTAAAGAGACTTCAAGAGCCAACAACTTTTAGTGATAAAATTTGTTCTTTGGAGGCTCCAAAAATTTTTATCCACCTTTTGGTATAACAAAATATTATAGGTGGCTAACAATTTCACTGATGAGCATGTTGATGCTTAATTCCTATTTTTTCAATCTATTTTCTCCCCTGGTCAGCCTCCTGCTTCTACATTCAATATTTCCTAGTACCTCTCTAATAAAATCCATGAAAATCTGGTCAAATTACCAAAGGAGGGAGTGTTCAAGTATTCATCTATTTTTTTCCATATGTTCCTATACTTTCAATCTGCAAGATTTGCAATCAACCTTCAAAAACTAGATGTTGGAGGTAATCCTTAGTCAATAATATTTTTGACTTCATTAATCAAGAAAGATTCAATAGAGTTCACATACAAAGAATTCATTGACTCATTCATCTATCCAATTGTAAAAATTTTAAACATAAACATTCAATCAAGAGTTAGTGATGAGATAAAAAAGGTATTGCATTTATCAGAACATAGTAGGATAGGAGATTGGCATCTTTACCAAAACCACACTCATATTAGGGTATATGGATCTCAACTCACTCCATATAAGCCACCCAAATACCTCCCAATGAGGTTATTTGCACTTGAATATATCAGGAAGATCCTTAACTCTGATGAAGTGAATTTTCTATCATCTAAGAAGAAAACACAGTTTAAAATAAAAAACCAGATTGGTCCCTTCATTTGCAATAATAGGACTGCTATTCAACAGGCATAAAAGTGTCTTCATGAATTTAAGTTCAGTGAAAGATTCAAATGGAATTATGATCCTTTAGGATTTATCAACAAACTAAGAATCAAATTTAAGTTAACTCCTTTTGTCCATGAGTCCAAGCTAGACATTGAGAAGTACTCCAACCAGTCAGAGTGGTTGGAGAATACTTTGAAAGAGGTAGAGAAGCAAGGTGATACTAGTTCCATCTTGCAAACTCCAGCCCCACAAGATAGGAACTCCAAGAGAGTCAGAGAAGAAGGATCATACTCAGCTCAAACCACCACTAAAACAAAATTCAAACTAATGTACAGGAAGAAGCCCAAATTAAATCATGTAAATGAACAAGTTGAAACTATTGAGATCATATATACATACACAGTGGTAAAAGAGAATGCACCTCCAGTATTTTTAGAGGAAACTCACCACCCTTCAACATCTAACACTCAAATCATTCAAAAGCAGCATAGTGTTGAAATGTCTTCATCAAGTAAGCCAGCAGATAAAGAACATGATATCATGCAGACGTACAAGGAAATCAAACTCAGAAATGAGGCATTAAAAGCATATACTTATGCCCAATACTGCAAGAAGAAACCTAGTTACCAAAGCAGGTTACTTTCTGCATTTGATTACAAGACTAGGAAGATGTAGATGAATTTCTTACAGCCCATAGCGAAGCATCCTAAGTCATCAACTGATTATAAGAAAACGTCATATGAAGCTCAAGCTAAGTATCTTCATCCTATAGACCAAATAGAATTTCATAAGAAAGCTGGTGAAATTTTATATTCTACAATTACCAACAAAGGCCAC
This sequence comes from Pinus albicaulis, assembly GCA_034641835.2. Lineage (NCBI taxonomy): Eukaryota > Viridiplantae > Streptophyta > Pinopsida > Pinales > Pinaceae > Pinus > Pinus albicaulis. Next base: position 854,853,147 of record CM076570.1, read on the forward strand.
AATGTCTAGAAATTGAAAAATACTATAGATAACGTCAGAGGACAATCGAAACTAGAAAAGGCTTCCTAACAAGCCAAAGACAACAAAATTAAATCACTGGAAAAATTGGTCATAGAGGTAGGATATGATCCCAAGAACATTTAAGTTGCAGAATAACTCATCAAGAAAAAGAATGGATACATTGTTGCATTAAAGAAACAACTCAAATTTCCTCCTACTGAACATCCACATGAAAAATAAGTTATGGAGAATCAAGGCCAAAAAGATGAAATGATGAACCTCATCCTTTAGTTGACAACTCAACTGAAGGAGATGGAGAATGATATGGATAAGTTAGTACAGGAGAAAAATGGAAGCATGGAAGAAATTCCTGTCAATTCTATTCCTACAGTTACTACAAGAGTTCCTTCTACTCTAGCAGATTCAGTGGTCACATCAGTTCCAGTAGATACAACACTTCCCACTACATCGACAATTACATCAACTACAGAATCATCTACAACAGCAAATCATCCTAGTGATGAAGCAGGTAAACTAGTTAAAGTAATGCAAGACATGTACATAAAAACTAATGAAATAAATAGACTTAAAGAAAAAATAAAAATTCTAAAGGATGAGAAGAAAATAGTTCCAATCATGCATAAGAATGAAGTATAGAAGTCAAACATGTTGACTGAGAAATTACAAAAGTTAGAGAAAGAGTTGATATTGAAACAACCACTTGGCCAAGAAAAACATTAGCTGTGGGCCAATATCATTGACTCTGTCAATGATATTTTGCCATCCATTGAAGTTATTTATGAGAAAAAGTATTTCATCAAGGCAGTAGGTGAATAAATTCAAAAAGTTAAGGAAGAACTTGGTAAAAAGCCAAAGGAGGCCAATGAAATCATTAAGTTTCTTAATTCCAAGGACAAACAAGAACTAGAATAAATTGGCATAAGTGATAGGACTGAAACAATCCTAGAAGTCAATAATATAATCTATAAAAGGAACTTAATGGAACAACTTGAATAAAAGTTTTAAAACATGGAGCATTCCATAACCAGATTGATGGTTAAATTTGGTGTTTTGAGGCAGAATGGTCTGCCTAATCCTTTGGTTACCAATGACAGGTTGATGAAACATGAGGATTATGATAAGAAAATCAGAGAAGTGGCAAAGGAATAGGCCAAAAATTCTCCCATGAAAGGAATTCCAATAGGAAAAGTTCTTTATCAGAGTTTTGTGAATCTCTTTTACCTCCAACATGAGGTAAATCATCTATTTATCAACAAGCCTACATTTGCAAAATGTACAAAGGCTGATGAAATCTTCAAAAGAATGATAAATATTAAATTACCAGATGCAGAGGCTTGGGAAAAGCTATGTGATTTACTTTAAAAGTGAAAATGTAAAACAAATCAGTTAGGATAAAAGTAAACAGGGAAGTCAAAGTGAAGATAGAGCAGGCAGTTTAAAGTGAAAAACAACAGTAACAATAAAGAAAATAGATAAGTTAAAGAGTATCAGATGCGAGACAAAGTTTAAAGTCAAAACAAAGATGACAAAGTAGAGTTAAAGATAGCCAGCATTGAGCAACAAGAAAAGAGAGAAAGAAGAAAAATATCAACAAGCAAATAGAAAATCCAAATAAAAAAGGGACGGCTTGCATTAGTTAGATAGCTATCTGTATCTTCTTGCATGAATATATTTATTTTTCCTTGAATAATTCCTAAGTCAGTTTAGGATATTTTGTAATAGTTTTTATATAAATACTTCATAATTTGAAGTATTGAGGGTGGATTGTCAATTATTAAACATTTCTATAGTTGTATTGATCTGAAACCTGAGAGTTCGTTGTACCATTTTCAAGTCAGCAGACTGGATTGAGCAATAAAGGCATTATATTACAGGATTGATGTGTTGAGCCACTTGAGTGAAATATTTTCAAATTGTTCTATGTTATTTTTAGAAGTTTTTCACACAATTGCATGTTTTCTGAATCTAAATGATTTAACAAGAATTTTATTTCAGAACTTGTTTAAATACACTATGTTTTGAACTGTTAGTCATTTTCATGTTTTCTTCTGATATCCAGATTAGGGAATTCTTCATTTCTCCCTAGTTTTGATTGACCTATGTCATTTTCTTCATTATCCAGATCTGAGAATCCTTAATTTCTCTCCCATCCTGATTGAAACCATTTCACCTTCCAACCTCAAGATCTAAAGTTAATTATCTACCTTGAACTATGAAGAATTCCTTTAGAAACTTGATTTTTCTATGTTGTTTGATACGTTGAATCCATAGCCCAATGGAAAACAAACCTACATCTATCCATTTGAATCAATAATCCCACCACCACACCAAATCAAAACCAAAATCAATCAATCTCACATACCTAACCTAAAATCAACTAACAAAAAACAAATTTAAATCATAAAGAGAGAGCCCTCTCTAAGCATTAGGAAGGCTAGATCTTAAGATTAAAATTAGGTTTGTTGTTACCTCTAATATTCTTTAAAACAAAACACATAACAACCCTAGGAATTATTGGAGTGATAACACATTGGTTACATTTAATGGCCAAGCAGATGTTGGTTGTACGCTAACCTTCTCTTCTAGGGTGCAAGTTAAATATGACGACATTGTTGAATCTCATTTTTTATCGTTACAAACAAGTAATGATAATTGTGTTGGATTATCTAACTTGCTGCAAACCTTTTAGGGATAGATAGGAGGATGGTTATGTTAATTTCTCTATACGTTAATATTTATTTGATGTGAAAGATTCCTCGAACAAATTCATATTACTGCAATATATCAAGAGTGAAAACGTGCTAAACATAAAACATTCAACAGTTATGATGATATATTAAAGGCTTGTGATAATTGTAGTTACTTTTCTTGTATGACTAGATTAATAGTTTGTAAATTATTGTATATTGGCTTGATGTATGAGTCATGCTACATAAGTGTCATATTGAGCTAGATCCATTGAGTTATTTTTATCAAGTTAAAAATAGGAGCTGCATGATTTTATATTTTACAAAGACTACACCATTATGTGTCAAGAATTTTTAAAACCAATGTATATGTATGCAATTTCAAGGACTACCATAACTCTCACATAATTCTTTAAAGTTTTCTAGCTCAATGGAAGAGAACATGCTTTATAGGCAGGAGGTCAATGATTCGATTCCACTGTGTCCTAATATGAATTCATCAATTATATTGTAGTTTATTTTTAATTAAATACTTTTAATATTGGTTTATTTAAATGGTGAGATATTTTTCTAGATTAACTATTTTATATTGTCTCTAAAGAGACAAAAGTGATGTTATATTATATTTCAATGTAATTTCTTATTTTCTCTAGAGAGAAAATAGTTAGGATCAAAGCCATTGTCTCTGGAGAGACAATATTTTAAGACAATTTAAATTGAGACACCCACTTAAAGACAATATTTAAGACAATGCACAAGTTTTATTTTGTCTCAAGTTAAGACAATTTACACAAAAATTGTCTTAAATATTGTCTTAAAACCCCCCTTTACGTTGTAGCGTAATATGTTGGCAAGATTATGTGGAATAGAAATCAAAATTTTATTTAGTTTATATGTATATATATGTGGGATGAAGCTTAGCTCATTATATAATATATTGTAAAACAAATAATTATATTTATTCAATGCATAATTTTACAATGATATCTTATTAAGTAAATAATTTTAATATAGAATGTTTTTTTATTAATTAAGCTTTAATGTTATATAGATAGTGATTAAGTGTGAGATATTTCCATTAATAAATAAAGGTGTTTTCTAGATTTATAAATGCTTGATATCCTTAATAAATATTTACAAATATATAACAATGTTACATGGTTATTTCAAGTAAAAATGTTGCACAAAAGATAAGTAAAACCTGTTATAATCCTTTAAACAATTCTAAAAATACAATAACTTAGATATAAAAAATGTGACAACCTTTAAAAAAACATATAACTATCCCTTCAAGTTATGCGAAGCCCATATCAACATTCTAAATAAAACACTCAATATAATCTGGAAATAGTAGGGCACGGGAAATATCAATATTCTAAATTAATATTTTAATATAGCAAAAAAAAAAAATTCTAATATTTAAAAAAAAAAATTATTTTAGAAGTAATAAAAATCTTAAAAATCTGTGAATTTTAAAAATTCTAAATTGGTTCAAAATATCTTCAAAACTATGAAAAATAAGCAATTAAGAGAATAACAATAAAGATAATCAACCCTAATCCTAGATAGTCAAACAACACATCCTATAATGAATTAGTATATTATGAAACTCTCTAACTCATCATAATCTATGAAACCAAACACTAAGAAAATAGAGTGTTTGACGTGCTTAATTGTATCAAAACGAACAACAAAATATCGCAAAATTAGTGGAAATGTTGCGTTATTATAATCAATGGAGATAAATATTATAACAAGCCATCACCTTATTTTCACCTTGGCTCCAGAATGCTTAATGAAATATTACTGCCTGCAGAGTGAACATTCGAAGTTGTCCTACAATAAGTCGCTACTTCCAATGACTGAATGTCTCTTAACCTGTTGTTAGGGTCTTGACGACGATTAACTGTAGCACATTCATCTTTTTCAAGTGTGGCCAATACACTTTTCTCATCTCCGAAAGCAGGCCTTGTGGGCGAAGGAATATGTTGTTGCTCACCTGTCACCATCGACACCACCTGGGGAATTGAAGGCCTCAACGTTCTTCCTGCTTGAGTACATAGAAGACCAATTTTAATCACTCTAATCCCTTCTTCCCGCAAGTAACTTCCCTCTAATGTGGGATCCATATCTCAGAATGCTCTCTTTTCGTTATAGAGTCTCCATGTCTAGTAATTGGACCAATATCGACAAAATGTAAAGTATTAGTTTGCAAGAAACCATAATTCTATAAAATTTTATAAAATTTATACTTCCAAAATGAGATCCAAAATATTCATACAGCTTCAATGAGCAACTCCATGTGTTGAAATAAACACTGGTTCTTTTCTCTGCTAATAATCTCAAGTAAAAGCACTCCTGTCACCTATACATACACTTACCATTATTTTATTTTATTTAATTTACTACATTATCACCACTCTAAACATTTCTTTTTGATACTCTGACATATTAACTTTGACACTTCATCTATATTAAAATTATACAACATTTGGTCAACATAGGATTTGTAATTTTAATATTGTGGCAAGCCACATTACCTTGCAACTAAGGTCCTTGGTTTAATGATGCGATTATTATATATTTTATTTTCCTCATATGGCATTTGTATATATGTAAATCCAGCTATCAATCACACATGTCTCTTAAACCTTCAGATAATCTTAATTAAAGGCATAATAATGGGTTTGCAATCAAGGTTTAATGTTGATCCACTCCTCCTTTCCATGTGGATAAAACTAGAAGTTGTGATCGAATGACTCATTCACTGGCTTAAATCTCACCTTCGAACTGTAAAAACCTAGATATGACGGCCAGGGATGAAGCGAGAGGGTTTAGGGTAACTACCCAACTCCATGCCCCACTCCCTCAGTTCATTTTCACTCTATGCTGAAGTGTTTCTGCTCTGCAAGCTTTGGCCCTTCAATTTCTTTAATTTGGAAACTGAGGTAACTCTTCTATCCATCGTGCATTTTATTTATCGCTTTACTTGGTTCAGTCGATGTTATTGTTGCATAACAGAGCTTCACATAGTGATGCATTTTTTCAGGGGTTAATCACAGTTTACATTGGCTTATCCTATAGGATACTCTTCGACATAGACAAGTTTAATTTAACAGTCTTGATGTTCAACACCGTATGCTTGGTTGTCGTCTTCTCAACATGGGTTTTTTCTTGATTCTTTCATTTATGTTTCAATTAGAAAATTGAATCAAAGAGGTATGGTTGAAGGGTTCTGCAACTCTTGAAAATGGCTCAAATATTTCAGACTCCCATGCTTGTTGAGTTGTTGAAAGGTGATTTTAAGCATACCCATTTAAATTTCTCATTGGTATAGTTATGTTCTTCCATTCCTTTGTTTATATTTTCTATGGATAGGTTTACTTACCTTACTTTATTGATTTGGTGCAAGTTTAGTTACTCTCACAGTCCTGGTGGGGTAAGGGAAGGTACTCCCAGTTTATTCAAGGCATTACTCTCACGAATTGGCCATACAAGTATGCTGAAATCCAACTCTCCCTTGAGCTTTGTATCAATTCCACTTGTTGTTAGGGTTTCTAGTGAGGCAAAACCTCTACGTGATAGGTTCAACCTTCGACCCTTAAGCCTCTTGCTATAAGGGTTCTTGTCTTCCCCTTTGTTTTAAGTTTCTTGGCATAACTCACTATCTTCAGGTTGTTGTAATATTGTCTATTTCTTATGTTACTATCCTTCTCGGAACATGGAAATGCTTCAATGTAATCCGCCTTTAGTTGGCTTTGATATAAGTTTTTTCCCTGTAAAGGGTTCTTTCTTTGTGAACTGTATGTGTAATCCCTAAATGTTTACACAATTTATCTTAATTTGATATCTTTATTTGCTCCTCTGCTAGGGTCGGTTTTCACCCATGTATATTTTTGCCAAATTCTTTAGCACTGAATTTTCAAGAAAATAGAAAATCATGTTTTTTTTTTCTTAATACAAATACAGTGTATATCAGTTGTATGGTCTGAGAATCGGTTGTTCAAAATTTTCAGTTAAAAATGTCACTTTTTTCTCTTGTAAAGATAATGGTTAGTTAAATATTTCAAGTATGGCTTTTCTCAGTTATGTTTAACTTGTTTTGGTAATTCATGATATGAACCAGAGGACCATGAACCTTTCCCTGTTATCATGCGGCTCGACTTCTAAACCTATGAGCCTCAATAACTCTTACTCAAATAACAAAATGTTATTTAAACATAGAAATGCTTATGAGATACAATTTTGTGTATTTTATCTAGTTTTGTTCATCTTTCTATATAATATTTTGTACTTACATGTTCAATGCTTTTACAGAGTTAAGACCCATAAAACTTGACCTTGTAAGGAAGTCTATTATGTTATATGTAACAATCTACTATTATTTGTGTTATAACTATTGTCTATACCATATTTTATTTTCTTTATTTGTGCAAATCTTAGGGTTGTATCAATTTTTACTGTTTCAACAATACAAGTTTTCACCATTTGTTTCTTGTTTAACTCAATCCTATCATTTCTGGTTACTTAACCCACCTTCCATATTTTTGCTTCTTTTCTTACAAATTTTAATTGAGAAAACAATTTTTATTTATTTATTTTTAAATAGAGATTCATAACTACCAGACAGTGGATTTTAAGATACATATTCTTTTCCATCATATTAACTATATTAGTTAATTAAAATACTTATCTCTATATTTGCGGTTAACTGATGGCACCACTCAATCTTGAGAGAGGTGATCACATCCTATGGTCCCCCCATGCTCTGCACCAGATTCTAGATGACAGTTTTTCTAGTTAGAAGTTAGGCCTCGAGACCTCTTTCCTACCTATACTTCTCTTAGGTTAAAAATCTCCACTGGTAATTCAACCAGCTTTCGACAACTCTTTACTTCACAACATGTGTTTCTAAACCCTTTTCTTCCTTTCTACACAGAACCCCTTTCCCATCTCAGGATTTTCTTTTTATCCTCCTAAGGAAGGTAATTGCCAAAAACTACCTCTCTCTTTTACTCTGGAATATTGGAATTATTTTACCATTCATTTAATTAATTACTCAAGGTAATTCTTTATTTTATTTATGAAGTAAAATTCAAGTCTTACTCATGAATAATCACATTCGTTAATTATCTTTTCACTTATCAATTCAAATGTATATGTAAAAGTCTTTAAACGTAAAATTAAAAATAAAACGGGGTGTTACATCTCCCCCCACTAGACGTAAACACCATCCTCGTTGTTTACTTCATTCTAGTAAACATTTTAGGATATGCTTATCGATCAGAATTTTCATCCTCCCAAGTATCATCCTCTGGGCTAAAGTGCTTCCATTGCACCTTAACTTGGGGGATGTCTCGCCTTCAGAGAATTATTTCACTCTAATCAAGAATACACTAAGGTTCTACCAAAAATTCTATGTCTGGTCCTACTTGAAAACAACATTATTTATAATTAATTTAATTAAGGGCTCGTATTTTCTGGAAGTCATAATGTAAAAATAACTTACATGTATGCTCTACAAGTGTATCACATGTTCGAACCATGTATGTATCGCTTCAGTAAGGATACATGGAATACATTATGTACCAATATATGGCTAGGAAAAGCCAGTTGATATGCCACCAACCCTATCTGTTCCAAAATTTTCAAAGGTCCACAATATATGGGAGCCAATTTGGCACAAGTATTCCACCTTAAGGTACTCTTCTTGGGTTTAATCCTTACGTAATCGTGGTCATCCAGTTCAAACTCTCAAAATTTTATTTTCCAATCGACATAGATCTTTTTCATGTCCTTGGCTGCCTTTAAATTATGTCTAATTTTTCTCACCTCATGCTCCATTTCCTCCAACATGTTTGGTCCAAGCATCAGTTTGGTTTCTAGACTACTCCAATTTATGGGGGTCCGGAATTCTCTGTCGTACAATGCCTCAAAAGGAGTCATCTTGAGGGATTCCTGGTATACATTATTGTAAGTGAATTCAACCATAAGTCAATACTCCTCCTATTTTGTGGGTTGTTGCATCACATACATGCGTAGCATGTCTTCTAATATCTGATTCACCCTTTTAGTCTGTCCATCCGTTTGAGGATGGTAGGATGTACTAAACTATATATGTCTCCCCAACCTAGTGAATAGTGCTTTCTAGAAAGCTCAGGTGAACTTTACATCTCAATCTAAGGTGAAAATTATTGGAAGGCCATGTAGTCTAAATATCTCCCTCATGAAAATGTCAACAATATATACAGTCTTGTACGTCAACTGAACACGTATGAAATCAGCTACCTTGCTGAGTCTGTGAACCACCACCATAATTGATTCATTGTGTATTTTTCTTCTTAGTATATCTATGATGAAATAAAGGGAGATTACTTTGCACTTCCATTCCAGTATAGGAATGGGCTGAAGAAATCCTGCTGGATGTTGGTGCTCCACCTTAACATGCTGACACTCCAAACAGTTCGTCAGATATTCAACAATATTTTTAGGCATTCCAAGTGAGAAAGAGTCATTTCTAATTGTTCTCAACATCTTCTAGTATTCTAGGTGTCCAGCATAGGAATTTTGATGATATTCATCCACAATAATCTCCTTCAAGCTCATTTGGTTTGGAACACATATATTTCCTCGAAATATTAAAAGTTTTTTTTCATTAATTCCATAATTTCATTGCTTTCCTTGTTTTTCTGCTTATTTTTCTTGCTTCTATAAGAATTGATACGCAGGGTCTCTCTCTGTAACCCCCATTATTTGTTCCTGGAACTTAGATTCTCATTTATTAAAGTAAAGTTCATAGATACAATGTAGTTTTCTTCTTAGAGCATCTGCTACACAATTCTCTTTTCCTTCTACATGTTGGATGTAAAAATATAATTCACTTAACAATGCATTACATCTCACCTGTTGGGCATTCAAATCAGATTGTTTAAAGTAACTAGTGAAGCTACTATGGTCAATTCTTAGCACAAACCTTTTCCCCAACAAGTAATTTCTCCAAACCCGAAGATCATGTGCTACCACATTCAACTCTAAATCATAAGAATAGAATTGATGTCCATGGTCCTTTAGTTCACTGGATTCGTATGCTATTACCTTTCCATCTTGTGACAATATTGCTCCCACACCTTCCTTACATGAATTTTTTTAGACCTCAAATTCTCTGTTTGGGTTAGCCACTTTCAACACAGGGGCAGTAGTTAATAACTCTTTTAACCACTCAAAACTGACTTGACATTCATTAGTCCACTTAAAAACTCGCCCCTTCCGCTGAAAGGAAGTAATGGGAAAGGCTATCGTAGAGAAGCCTTCAATGAATCATCAATAGTAACCAGCTAAACCCATGAAGGAACGTATGTCTGCTACATTTCTAGGAACTCTCCATTTCATAATTTTTTTTTTTTTATGTTTTTAGGGTCCATCAAGAACCCTTCAGCCAATATTACATGGCCCAAATATTGGACCTGTTATTTGTAAAAATCACATTTGCTAAATTTGGCATAGAGATTATGTTCACACAACATTTTCAACACCAAGCGTAAATGATCTTGGTGTTCTTTCGTATTTTTAGATTATATCATTATATCATCAATAAAGATTAAAAAAAAATTATCCATATATTGGTGAAAGATGCCATGCATCAGACTCATGAAAAATATTGGTGCATTAGTTAATCCAAACCACATCCAAACAGTGGTACCACAAATTCGTAATGTCTGTAATTGGTACTAAAGGTTGTTTTGGATATGTCCTCATCCTTAATCCATATCTGGTGATGTCGAGACTTAGGTCAATCTTTGAAAATACTTTTTGTCCTTTCACCTGATTAAAAATATCGTCTATATGTGAAAATGGATATTTTTTTTGGCAGTCAACTTACTAAGATGTCGATAATCCATGCATATCTGCATCATACTGTCTTTATTTTTAACAAACATCAATGGTGCTCCCCAAGTGGACACAGTTGGTCAAATATACCCTTTGTCTAATAATTCTTGCAAATGCATATTTAATTTTGTTAGCTCATGCACACTCATTCTGTAGGATGCTCGTGACATAGGTGATGTTTTGGGTAGTAATTAAATAGTGAAATAAATATCTCTTTTTGGGGGTAATCTCGAAATATCTTCAGGAAATACATCCAAAATGTCCTAGGGAACTAGAATATCTTCTAGCATAAGGGCCTAATCTTTAGAGTTAGTAAACCCCACCTGAATAGCATAAAGTTGACACCCCTTCTTAATGCATTTACCGAGTTGAGATTTTGTGATGGGGCTCAATTGGAGTGGTTTCTAAATTCCTTGTAATTCTTGATGAGTACCATCCTCTACCTTAAAATGGATGATTTTCTCCTTGCAATCTACCAGTGACCATTGTCTTTCTAACCAGTCCATCCCCAAAAAAATATCACAGGAGCCCAAAGGTAGAATACTCAGATCAATAGTTATATGATGCCTTCCTATTTCTAAGATACAATCTGAGACCTTAGTATTAACTCTTCTCTTTTCTCCCGTATCCAATTGTACCAACCAAGGAATTTTAAATTTCTGGCTTTGTAGTTTACAATTTTCAACTAATCGAGGGTTTATATAACTTAAACTAGCACCAAGATCAACAAAAAGGTAAATAGGTTTAGAATATAACTTACCTTCCAGTTCTATCATAGTTAATTGGAAATCTGCTTGTTGCTCTTCTGGTGCTGCATTGATCCTTGGTATGTTTCGTACAACATCCTCTATTGTAGATGCCTCTTGCAGGTTGGTTGTAACTTCATTTCTTCCACGGTGAGGGAAATTCTTAAAATAATGTGCCTCACTGCATCCCCAACATTGTAATGGTCGTTTATGGGACTGTCTAAGGTCAAGCCTGCTGGAAGCTTTAGTGGGTTGTTCCTCAACTGCCCATTTGGCCTTTTGCTAGTTTTTTCCAAATTGTCTATTTGCTAAGCTTCTTGCAGCATTTTTATAATTTCCTGTTCTGCTGTTTTTAAAATTTGAAGGACCTTTTAGTCCTTTCTTTGGTGACCAATTTCTGCCAACTTCACCCTTCACCTTGGATTGATAATATCACATTCATGCTTTTCGTATCGCCTCATATATAATCTTTGGGTTCACAAATTCAATCATTTCCTTCATGTGAGTAAGCAGGCTACTCAAAAAACACAGTACTTTTTATTTTTAGTCTCTCAAGTACTCTGCATACCCTAATAAAGAGGTAAGCTTAGTGATTACCTCACCCATAGACAGTTGTCCCAACATTAAATCATGAAAATATTGAGATATTTCACCATAGAATCGTTATGTTAAGTACTTTCCCTTAAAATACTGTTGGAATTCATCCCCAGTCACATTCTGATCTTCAAATCCACACACATTTTTCACCTCTTCCCACCATAATTTGGATTTTTTCTGCAATTGGTAAATTTCCAAGCGAGCTTTGAGTTTGTTTTTATATTCATAGATTTGAAAAAAATTATTCATATTAATTATACATTCTTTTGTCACTTCTTCACCCTCTCCATCGAATGTAGGAGGTTTAATTTTCTGGAACTCTCCTTGCAGCTCTACTTTCTATTTTTTAAGTTCTTGTTGATCCAAATAATTTCCAGATTTGGCTTCATTGTAAGTCCTGCTCTTGTTGCTTCGCTGGGTACGACTTCCGTTTGAATTGTCTTTAACTTTATGCTATTTTTTTCCTTATTCATGGGTCTCCCTTTCGGGACTAGGCTGTGTAGTAGGATGGTTTTACTAATCCGAGACACTCTTGAGTATTCTTTCTTGTTCCCTCATCAACCTTTCATTATTGCTTCGTACTTTAATAATTTAAGTCTAGATCTCTTGCACAGTATCCAAAAATCGGTTGGTCTAACATTGTTGTTATTCAACCAATCTACTACTTTGCTGGTGTTGGTCCACACTCAATTGTACCCAATCTCTTGGTTGATTTCTGTTTTGGACTTGGAATGGGTTTCCCCTATAGTTCTTGGTGTTTTTTGACTGGATCCTCTCCTCATTGGAACTGATGAACGATCCTCTTATCACTATGCACATTTTCAAAACAAACAAGAAAATGAAACACCAAAGTTATCGAAATCGCCCATCTGGCCCGAGGGTGTAACTTCGTTCTGTTACCACTTGTCACCTATACATACACTTACAATAAATAAAATAAAATAAAATTTACTACGTTATCGCCACTCTAAACATTTTTTGTTGCTACTCTGACATATTAATTTTGTCACTTCATATATATTTAAATTGTACAACATTTGGTCAACATAGGATTTGTACTTTTAATATTGTGGCAAGCCACATTACCTTGCTACTAAGGTCCTTGGTTTAACGATGCTATTATTACATATTAGATTTTCCTTATACGAAATTTGTATATATGTTAGTCCGGATATCAATCACACATGTGACTGAAACCTTAAGATAATATTAATTGAAGGCATAATAATGGGTTTTCAATCAAGTTTTAATGTTGATCCGCTCCGCCTTTCCATGTGGAGAAAAAAGGCAACTATCTTTGACTGACTCATTCATCGGTTTAAATCCCACCATAAAACTGTAAAAACATAGATCTGACGGTCAGGGATGAAGCAAGAGGGTTTAGCGTAAGTAATTGACCCTATGCCCTTCTCCCTCAGTTCATTTGCACTCCGTTTCAAAGTGGTTCCACTCTGCAACATTCAGCCCTTCAATTTCTTTACTCTGGCAACTGAGGTAACTCATTCTCTCCACACTGCATTTGGTTTACATCTTTACTTGGTTCGGTCGACGTTATTGTTGCATAATGGAGCTTCAATAGTTTTTTGGTTGTTCTGGGGTTACTCATAGCTTACCTTGCCTTCTCCTTTAGGATACTCTAAGAGGCAGGCAAATTTAATTCAACACCATATGCTTGGTTATCATATTCTCGACATGGGTTTTTTCTTGATTCTTTCCTTTATGTTTCAATTATAAAGTTTACTCAGAGTGGTAAGGTAGAAGGGCTCAAATATTTTAGACTCCCATGCTTGCTCAGTCGTTGACAGGTGATTTCAAGCATACCCATTTAAACTTCTCAATGGTATAGTTATGTTCTTCCCTTCCTTCATTTATATTTTCCGTGGATAGGTTTACTTACCTTCCTTTCTTGTTTTGGTGTAATTTTGGTTACTGTCAAAGCGCTGGTGGGAAAAGGGAAGGTACTCCCAGTCTACTCAAGGCATTACTCTCACGAATTGGCTATACAGGTATGCCGGAATCTAACTCTCCCTTGAGCTTTGTATAAATTTCACATGATGTTAGGGTTTCTATTGAGGCGAAACCTCTGCGTGATAGGTTCGGCCTTCGGCCCTTAAGCCTCTTTCTACAAAGGTTCATGTCTTTCCCTTTGTTTTTGAAGGTCCTAGGAAAAAGTCGCTATATTCAGGTTGCTGTAATATTTTCTACAGCTTCTATTATTTTCCTTCTCGAAATAGAGAAACACTTGGATGTAATCCGCCTTTAGTTGGATTTGATATAAGTTTTTTTCCTGTAAAGGACTCTTTCTCTCTGAATTGTATGTGTAATCCCTAAATGTTTACACATTTTATATTAATATGATATCTTTATTTTCTCCTTTGCTAGGGTTGGTTTGAACCCATGTATATTTTTGCCAAATTCTTCAGCACTGAATTTTCAAGAAAATAGATAATTAGGTTTTTTTTTTCTTAATACAAATATAGTGTATATCAATTATATGGTCCAAGACTTGGTTGTTCAAACTTCTGGGTTAAAATGTCTCTTGTTTTCTCTTGTAAAGATAATGGTTAGTTAAAGCTTTCAACTATGGCTTTTCTCAGTTATGTTTAACTTGTTTTGGTAATTCACGATATGAGCCAGAGGACCATGAACCTTGCCCTGTTATCATGGGGCTCGACTTCTAAACCTCTAAGCCTCAATAATTCTTACTCAAATAATAAAATGTTATAACAACCTAATAATGTTTATGAGATACAATTTTGTGTAATTTATCTAGTTCTGTTCATCTTTCTGTATAATCTTTTGTACTTACATGTTCAATGCTTTTACATAGTTAATACCCAGAAAACTTGACCTTGTAAGGACATCTATTCTGTTATATGTAGCGATCTACTATTAGTTGTGTTATAACTATTGTCTATACCATATGTTAGTTTCTTTATATGTGTAGAGCTTAGGGTTGTATCATTTTTCAGTATTTCAAGAATACGAGTTTTCACCATTTGTTTCTTGTTTAACTCAATCCTAGCATTTCTAGTTACTTAAGTCACCATCTAGATTTTTTCTTCTTTTCTTTCAAATTTTAATGCAGAAAACATTATTTATTTATTTATTTTTAAACAGAGATTCATAAGTACCATACAATGAATTTTAAGATACATGTTCATTTTCATCATATTAACTATATCAGTTAATTAAAATACATATCTCTGTATTCACGGCTAACTGATGGCACCACCCAACCTTGAGAGAGGTGATCATGTCCTCTGCTCCCCTTGTGCTCTGCACCAGAGTCTAGATGGTAGTTTTTCTAGTCATAAGTTAGGCCTCAGGACCTCTGTCTAGCCTATACTTCTCTAGGGTTACAGAGCTCCACTAGTAATTCAATTGGCTCAAGATAACTCTTTCCTTCACAACATGAAATTCTAAACCCTTTTCTTCCTTTCTGCATAGAACCCCTTTCTCATGCTAGGATTTCCTTTTTATCCTCCTAGGGAAGGTAACTGTCAGAAACTGGCTCTATCTTTTACTTTGGAATCTTGGAATACGTTTACTATTCAGTTAATTAATCACTCATAGTAATTCTTTATTTTATTTATGAAGTAAAATTCAATTCTTACTAATGAATAACCACATTTGTTAATTCTCTTTTCACTTAACAATTCAAATGTATCGGTAAAAGTATTTAAACATAAAATTGAAAATAAAACAAGGTGTTACAACTCCGAAGCTAAATACATCTGCTTTCTCTTTCAACTTTCCATAGAAGGACTGAGGTGCCATGTAACACAAATGGAATCCCATTGCATAGAAGTGTGTTCTAGTTGATCTGAATTTGCATCCCCGTGTATTTGAATGATTGGTAGCTATAGATGTCATATTTGAGAGAGCAGATAAGAAATACTAGCAGCTCTTTTGGGCTAGATCTCTCCAACACTGGGCTAAGATGTAGATTAGTTACAAAGCCGAAGAGTACTCTTTGAATACATCTGCAACAAAATTTTTGGGACTCCACACGACTCTTTTAGTAATAATTGAGAAAACCTTTAAAACAACAGACTGGAATGTCTCTAGCTGGTAACTAATATCGGAGTTGCAAACACTACAATAAGGTTGGATACCCTCAATATAATTGTAAATTTAATGATTGTCATAACGTACGATGCACCCATCTATTTGAATGAATCCTGATGTATTTTTTCAACATCTTTCAAGAAGCACTGCTTTTATCGTGAATGTGCAGTGTTGGTAGTCCGGGGAACTTAAATCTCCGGTGCATTGGAGAAACCCATAAATAGTACTATTGTTGTTTTTCTAGTCAACACTAGAGGTATTGAATCCACTAGTAGAAACATTGTGCACCAATGTTTCCAAAACTTAGTTTAGATGAAGCTGGAAATAGCTACCATTTGCATACTTTCTATTCCCACAACTGTACCCATTCGCAACCTCTATGGTATAATTTATCTGTTGACTGCCTGAGAGGTGTAGAAACGTCAATAGAGTGAAGGCAAGTAGCATGCTTCTGATTAATTTCTTTATCTTCATGGCCATCGCAACGCAGGGGTTGAGCTCAATGGTCTTCCTTGCTTCTCCTATATCCCCAGGCCTTGAAAAGTTCAGCGCGCTACCCTTTTCTAATTTTATGATTTGAGTTGCTTCTATATTACCAGGACTAGAAGTGCATGCGAACTTTTTTCCCGAGGTTGACTATGACTTTTTATGACTATCTTTTCATTTTATTTAAGTTTTTTTTGAATTTTTATTTGATTAAAGATTTAGAAGAGTGGTTCAAATTGAAAAATATCAATATTAAATTGTAAATTTTAAATATAATATTTTCGATTGATCATTTCATCGATTATAGAATGAAGTTGATGTAATAGTATGAAGTTGATATAAGGTTAAATATTGTCTCAATATTGTAAGTAGTATAGGGAGGTAAAAGAGGAGAAATCTATGAGACCGATAAACATATTGAAAGTAGTATAAACAATATTCTCATCATTCTAGTGATAATATTAGCCAATATCTTATTCTTCTAGAATGAGAGTAATGATCAACCATCAATAATGCTTAATGATTCTACCCAATAGATGTTATGATGCATTAGCCAACATCTCATTCTCCTAGAATGAGAGTAATGACCAACTACAACTCATGCTTATCAATTCTCCCCAATAGATGTTATGGTTCATTAGTTTAGCAATTCTACCCAATAAATGTTATGATTCATTGGTTTTTCCTACTTGCGACTCTAACTATATTTTTTTCTTCTTGTGTCCATGTATGTGAACATCTAGCATAGCCTATTTATAAGATGCTCTAATTAGACAAGATCTTAACAACCTCAAGATATTTTTTAGGGGTCACCTACCCACTGGATTTATGAAAGGCGTGGAACGGGCGCCATACACGTCATAGGCTTTTATATACGAATTGAAATTCTGAAAGGCGTGGAACGGGAAAATGCATTGTCGGCACTATAATCTTGTAGTTATTATAATTGATAATTAAATTTTACAATTAAGACGTTTTATTAAAAAAAATTGAAAATTACTTATTTATTGAATAATAATACATACTAATTAATTAAGTAAATTTGGTTTAAGTTAATGTTATATTTGTTGCATTTCCAATTTTCTTGACATATTAAACTAATTCAGCATTGACCTTAGGGGAATTTAATCATAATCGTCATCATATATACCATTTATTAAAATATAAAGTAAAAAATAAAGGCTTTTCCTAATTTATAGACAAAATGATTTTTTTCAAGAAATTACCCTTTTTTCTGGTTAATTTAAATCAAAATACTACAAAGATTTTTAAAAACTTGAGTTTACATTGTTTAATCTGCATAAGTGGAGTGCCTAAATTGAGTGGTTTTTTTTCAAGGTTCTCAATCCATTTATGCATTCAAAAATGTATTTTAAACAACAAAAAAAATTGAAATTGTATTGCCTCATTTTAGTGAATATGAGTGAAAAATGCTATTTGGTCTATAAATTAGAGTATACCAAATATATATATATATATATATATATATATATATATATATATATATATATAATTGATTTTTTTTACATATAAATTTAATTTATGAAAAAAACATTATAATTAAAAAATAAAATGTTATTTTTTTATATAATAATTATGTTGAAATCCACTAGAAACTTCAAAAAGCACAACTTAAAACAACTGGATATTGATAATAGATTAACAATCTCCATGGTAAAATGGAGCTAAATCTCTACGGTTAAGAATTTGTTCCATGTTTTTTTTTAATTTATATATGTTTAACATATATATTAATTCATTTCATAAATAATAATAATAATTTAAAATATAATTTATTTTTTATAATTTTTTAAATTTTAGTAACATGGTATGTATCATAAAGCAGGCCTTTTGATGTTTATTATGGGTTGATACCTATCAATGTTTACTATACATTTAATTAATATAGTTGTGCTAGTATAATCCATATGTTAATAATACACATATTTGTGTTGATAGGTTAATCATGTATTATTTTAAAAATAAATTTATATAGTTGTATGTAACATCTAAGGGGCCTCTAAAAGCTCAGTACAATCCTGGTGATAACATCCCAAGTATGGGCATATATTGCTTCCATCCAACATTAGAGGTGCCCCATCTTTCAGTCAAAGTAGTTGTAAAAAAATAAATAAATAGTGATTTTTTATTAATCATCATGAAGTTTATATCTCTTGGAAATTAATAAAGTTGATGAAGCCTTAAAATGGATTTGGAGTTCTTATTACAATGATACAAACATACACATATATCATATGGAGTGTATATACATGCACTAAATATCTTATGAATTTTGTATATGAGTTATATAAGTATGTGTTTCATGCTCATGAATATGTAGATCATATTAAAAAATATAGACGAAATGAACATATTAATAGAGAGATGAAAAACTTGTTTTTTGTTATTTATGCACTAGAAATCAACCAATTCCTCAATTTGAAGTTGAAATTAAAGAAACCAACTCATCCAACATGTAGAGGAATTGAGATAATTCTATCTAATCGTTAAGAACCCATATGAATAGACAAATATATATGCATTATTGTTACATAAAAAATAAAAAAAAACATGTAAAACTCTCTCAACTAGACATGATTCAAAATGAAATATTTATCACTAAAGCATCCTTAAGTAGAGGACTTATTTTTTTGTTTTGGGCGCAGGCCTCTAAACTCATCCTTTTAGCAAAAAAATATCTAGCAACACTTTTAATACAACTCAAAGGTGAATAATCATGCAAAGAGGGAAGATGTCATGGTTGTAGGCCTTTTTCATGGTGCTTGAGCCCCAAAATGCAAATTTTCCTATGCAAGGCTTTTTTTTTCCTTTTTAGCATCATCTAGGCCCCTATACCCATCAATATTTCCCAAATCAATTAGTTAGTAGCCGTATTTCACTTAGGAGCTAACCATATCGTAGAAAGGTCCCATGTGGCGTTTCAATGCATCTTTCATGATGCTTGAGGTTGAGAAGATTTGTTCAATACTTGAGGCCATCGTTGTAACAACCCTGGTGCAAATTCCATGTAATAAAAGTTAAATAATAACCATGGTTGATGGGACACTATTCCAAGCTGAATGTTGGGAAAAACATTCTAGTGGGTGTCCATTTCGGTTAATATGGCTAAGAAAATTGACAAACAGAAAGGAAAAGGCTTTAGAAAGGAAAAATGAAATATTTGGCACATTAATTTATGAAAAATAATGGAAATTAGGAAAAAAGGGAGATGGAAGGTCACAAGTTGTATGTGAGGAGGAAAATGAAGGAAAATAAGGGAAAATGAAGAAAATAGAGGCCTCATCAATCAAAATTCTTTTAAGGATGAGTTGGTACCTTTTGCCAATTTAGTTTTTGAGCTCTCTCCTTATTCTCTCTCTCATTCTCTCTCTCTCTAACTCCTGGACACTTATATTTTCTTGGAGCATCTTGGCATTGGACCAAGGAAGGAAAGAAATAAAGAACAAGGAGGAATGGAGTAAGGAGGAGCAGGAATGAAGGTATAAATTTGCATGTGTGTTTTCCTTGTTATATTTGGCATGCATGGTATTGCATGTGGTTATTTTCTATCATTGCACATGGGTTTTTCTAGGTGTGATATTGTTTTCATCCTAACCTTTCCATTTCTGGATAGTCATGGTGTTGTGGAGTTCTCGTGTTATGATTTAGCTGAATTTCCAGATGGATTCGAAGTTGAGTGATGTGGATCTCTCAATGACATGACAAGGAACCAATTTATATGTTGCCTTTGTTTAGCACCTAGTGATCTGTGTTTGGATTGCGATAAAACCTGAGAGGTAATTTCTCTCCATCAGGGCTACGACTCCCAGGTTTTGGATATATGGTAAATATTGGAGAGTATGTCTTGGTTTAGGGCCTAATGAACCCTAATTCAGACTGTGGGTTGCAGTAAAGCCTGAGAGACTATGATATAGGTGAATTCCTCAAGGTTTAGGTGGAGAAAATATGGTGATATCCATGCTTGTGTTGGCCTAGTGATCAGGTGTAGATCATGGTAAATTTGGTTATGACATGTTTACTGTGTTGGCCTAGTGATTTGGGATGGATCACGGCAAAGCTTGATTTTTATTGATGAGGGTGAGGTGGTTTAGCCTCAGGATTTCCTAGTCTGTTTTTTCAGTTTGAGTCCCACATTCATGCTTGGAAAATGGCATGAGGATGATTGGCTGAAGAGAGATTTGGATCAACCAATCTATGGTCGAGTGGAATGTGGAAGTCCCATATCCAATGATTTTTACATTCATTAATGAGAAGCCCAATCATTTTATATTTGATGTATGAATTCACTAGTTTATATCTAGATTATATTGATGTTATATCAACTATATTTCTATTTTTATTATGTTGGTTGTAAGCATGTGTATCGAGAGTGATAATATATGGATCTCTCCATGTTTTTACTTGTACATGAATGCACAATGTATCTATGCTCAAATCGATTGTATTGTAGCTAATGATGTAAAGGAGCAATGCTTCTTAGCGATTCTCAGATAAGTATGAGACCCCTTTGATTTTTTCTATATTTTATACCTGTAGCTTTCATGTTTGCAACATTTTTGACGAAATTCCTGTCATTGCTAGTAGGGGTCCAGTTTTTTCATTTTGTATATTTTTGTGAATACATATTTGTCTCGTCATTATAAATCATCTCTGAACTTGTCATGAAGTTTTGGGCAGAGAAATGGGTTTTGGGCCTAAAAATTTGGCTCAAATCCCCGGGACTCTGGCACAACACTGAGGAATTTAGTCCCTAGATGTTGGCATGTAGGCTTATGCATGCGTGTACAGACCATAGACACTTGATCAAAATCTGGATTGGGGGTAGAAATTTACCAAAAATTCAAAGTGCTAAGAATCACATGAAACTAAAATGACCAGATTACAACCGTTGCTAGGAATCCAATGAAATTCATTTCACTCAAAACGGAATCCATATGAGGAAGTTAGAGCCCGCTGATTGCCATCTCAAATAAGAAAATTTTCAAAAAAAAAGGGTCAAACAGGGTCAAAGGTCAAAATTTGGGTATTTCTCCAGCCTAATGATAGGATGAAAAGTGTCGGACTCTGAGTGGCCCAAATTTTTGGGCACATGTCAATTTTTATTGGTTTAATTTTTAAGCCAATGGGAAAAGGACATGTGGCAATCCTTGAGGCCGCCATGTGCCTCCCCCTCCAAGACCATATTTTGGGTTAATAACCAAAGTCGAGCTCGAACGCACGACCTCTCCCACACAAGCACATAGCACGACCACTATTCCACATCATTGGACCTTGATTACTATGGTCCACAACATTTATTTGAAGTTTAATTCAAGTCTGGGCGGAGGCAAGAAGTTCCAGCTCTGAAGGGCGAGTCCTTTCCACAGAACCATGGCCCAAAAACCAAAGGTGGAGCTTAATGTTTATGGTGTGGATTTAACCATTAAATATGCTTTAATTACCATAAACCCCATAGTATGTGTGCTAATCCACATATAATTTGAATTTATGAAAAGCGAGCTTAATGCACCTTAAAAAGGTTATCTCCAAATTAAACTCTAGCTTAAATTTAAATAAATCCTGATTAATATGGTGGAGAATTCGGCAAAGCCACCAAATTCGGCGTTGCCCCCAAATTTAGCAGAATTAACTATAGATGTTCCAGATTTGGAGTTTTCCTAGGGAAAACAGAATGAACCATAACTTTGACATATTTAAACCAATGTTGACTCAAGAAGAGTCATTCCTAGATGATTTGGATGCTATGAGCATGATGGTGCAGGTTGCAGAGGCTTTGGAGAACTTTTGTAACTATTTTTTCCACTTTGAAGATTAAAAAAGCCTAGGGCCACCAGGAGAGGAGGTCATGCCTAGATCATTTGAAGACCATTTTCAAAGCTCGAAGTGTATATTTTGAGGTTTTTGGGTCTTTTGAATCCAATGGATTAGGTTGCAAAGCCATTGAATCACTTTAGGTGCATGTAATCAGAGAATTAACCATTAATCCAAAGAGGGCCTAGCTAATTGAAGCAGGTCCATGGAGATGTAGTGTAGGAGGGCTGAAATTCGTTATCAAATACTGAGTAATGTGTTTGTGGTGTTTTATTTATCTACAATTTTACTTGTTGTACATGTGTTTTAACAACTAATTAACTCATGAATTTCTCATAGAAACTACATAAA
Source organism: Pinus albicaulis (assembly GCA_034641835.2). Lineage (NCBI taxonomy): Eukaryota > Viridiplantae > Streptophyta > Pinopsida > Pinales > Pinaceae > Pinus > Pinus albicaulis. The sequence goes on from CM076570.1 coordinate 854,875,825, forward strand.
ATTGACACATAAACCCTCACATAACTGGCTAATTTGAGACGATCCTAAACACATTTTTTTAATACTGATGAGGGAGATAAAAAGAAAACTAGTTTTCCCATATTCAGATAAAGTTGGTATTAGAGCACAATTTAGCTCATTTTAGCCAAGGTTAGCTAGAATATTAGTTATTGGTTTTGAATTTGTGCAAGGATAATTTAATTTTGTGCAAGTTTATGTGTGTGAAGAGAAGGTCAATATTGTAACCCAACTCTCAAATCAAAATAAAGAAGCTTTTGTGCATTGCAAGTGTGATGCAGCTTCATCAGGTGTTGTTTCAAGTCAATCTTCCTTAGAAAAAATCTTTGATAAAGAGATGTTACAGAAGCTCTACATCATGAATGATATGGTGCAAGGGATGTATGAAGATAAGAGGGAGAGAATTATACTTCAAGAACAGTTGATGGCCATGAAGGAGGAGAAGCAAGAGCTTCTTGAAAAGATGCATGAGATGGAGACTCAGCTCCAAATTACAAATGAAACTTAGCAAGGTTGCATAACATGGATACTCAACTCCATGATGCCAAGGAAACTTTATCCAAGTATGTGCATGAAAAAGAGGTATGAAAATCAAGTTTATATTCAATTTCTTCTCAAGATGAATGTGTAGGTGATTTTGAAAGACACGCTAGAGGAATAGGGTCCAAATTATTGATTAAAATGGACTATGAAGGCAAAGGGTTAGGCAAACATGCACAAGGCATAATTGAGTCAATTGTTGTTGAGGAAAGGCCTCAGTATTTTGGTCTTGGATATGGACAATATGATGGAGAATGATCCAAATTCCAGGAGACACATGAAGGTGTTCAAAGAAGGACTTTCATTACTTGAAGATTGTGAAGTTTGTGTTAATGAGGAATGCAAAATTTTTACACCCACTTTGCAAGAAGGTTCTCATAAGCATGCAGCTAATGAGAATGGAAAACAAGAGGACATTGAAAGCTCTAAATTCATTGAAGCCATTATTGGTATTCTGAAGAGAGCCACTAACTCATCAAATTCACATCATCAAGAAGGTGAAAAAGGTGAATGTTCAAGGTATAAATCTGCCTTTAATCAAGTTGTTTTTTATTATGATAAACACGGTAAATCTTCACATAATATTTGGAGAAAGTTTTCATGTTCCTTTTGTGGTTTGAATAACCATAATGTTTCAAGATGTTGGAAGAAGATAGCCATGCATAGGAAACTTTCTAAACAAAGGAGGAAAAAATCCAAAGGTCCATTAGACAATCCAAACTATGTTTAAAAGAAGATGCAATTGTTTTTCACTCATTTCCATAAGAAAGGTCATCTTGTAGACAAGTGTTGGACTTTGTATCCAACAAGTCATCCACGACATTTGAAGAAGGTGGAAAGAAATCTTGGCAAGAATGGACAAGAGGATTCCATAATCGATGTGGGTTAGGATGATTCGCATGATGACGTGCAGCTGAAAAAAGCACCATTGAAATGGTTTGGTAAGAGATGGTTAGATTTTTTATCCAATTAAGGACTTACATGTAATTTGATAGTTGAGGCATTTCTTTTCCAATTGAATACATTTATTTTCTCTTGAAAGATGTTGCATATTGCACGAAGCAAGATGTTGTAAAAGTGGAGTATGTTGACTCACTTAGATGCAACAAAGATGGAAATTTAAACATGCATGAGTGATCACCTTGGGTTGTTTGATTTCTTTGTTTATCATTTATGTTGTCAATTTGAGAGTGTTGATCAATTTGCACATGCTTTTGTTTGACTTGAGAGTTAGTTGTTTGAACAGGCATGTTTTTTCAACTTGTGTTTAGGTTGATGATTATTACACCGAGATTTAAGATTACATGACGATTTTAACATCATCTGATATTTGTTGGTTTGAAGGAGAAAAAGGATATGTCATCAAGTTATTTTTCTTGCATGATATGATTTTCAAATCGATGGTTGTGTTGTGACAAGACGTCGTAGGATTTTGGGAAGTTCCACTCTTGAGCAAGAGGCTCTTGATTAGCCTTCATTATCAAATCATGGCATAAGAAACATGTTAACACTGGAGGATGATGGAATCAAGAAGCATAAAAGAGGGAGAGGATGCAAAAAAAAATTGCAGCCAACATAGCAGCCATTGTAGACCCTTTTGATGTGTTGATGCCAAGAAGTGAAAGAGATGGCGAATGCATTCTTATAGATGTGAAATTTGGAACCACGAAGGTAAAAATAATGGTCATATCTTTCCTTGTGATTACTGATGTTGGAACTCATTGTTTTAGTTCACTCAAATGGGCTTAACTTGGAAAAGTGGTTTTGAAGGAGAAGCTTGCATCAAATACATGTTTGTGCAAAGGAGGAACATGAATCTCAGTGGGAAGGCTATCCGTTAGTTTTCCAAGCATCGAGGAATCGATTTGGTACAAAAAAGTATTTTATCAATCAGGAAGAAGCCAAAAAATGTTGGATTGGGTAAGCAGCAAAAAGAGGACATTGGTTGAAGCGTCAAGCCATTTGCAAGGCAAGGCATGTCAGCGAACCCAAGTGGTTTTCATGGAGATTTTTCCAAGTAGAATCAAGATGATAGAACTTGGGAAAGAGAAGACTATCCATATCTTATAGGATAACCATATTTTTTGGGTCCAAAATCCTGTGAGTGGGAAGGAGTGATCGAAATCTAGATTGGGGGTAAAAATTTGCCAAAAATTAAAAGTGCTCAAATCACACCAAACTAGAATTACTGGATCGGGCCCATTGCCAGGAATCCGATGCAATTCATTTCACTCAAATCATACTTTGCATGAGGAAGTTAGAGTTCGATGATTTCCATGTCAAATAGGGTCAAAGGTCAAAATTTGGGTATTTCTCCGACCCAATGACAGGATGACAAGTGTCGAACTCTAATTGGCCAAATTTTCTTGGCACATGTAATTTTTTATTGGTTTAAATTTTAAGCTAATTAGAAGATGACATGTGGCAAGCCCAAAGATCGCCACGTGCCCCCCCCCCCTGCCCCCCTCAAAGGCCAAATTTTGGATTAATAACCAAAGTTTGAATTTCGAATTTTAATTCAAAGGTCAAATTTTATTGTTATATGTATGGTTCAGCAAAATTTTGGGTGGAGGTCAGGCTTGAACCCATGACCTCCGCCACATAGGCACATAACACTACCACTTTGCCACAACATTGGACCTTGATTACTATGGTTTGCAACATTTATTTGAAGTTTAATTCAAGTCTAGGCAGAGGCAAGAGGGGCCAACCATTTCCACAGAACCATGGCCCGAAAACCAAAGGCAGAGCTTAATGCTTATGCTGCGGATTTAACCATTAAAAATTGTTTAATTACCATAAACCTCATTTTATGTGCGCTAATCCACATCTAATTCAAAGTTATGAAAAATGCACTTAATGCACCTAAACAAGCTTATCTCCAAATTAAACTCCAGCTTAACTTTAATTAAATTACGATTAATGTGGTAGAGAACTCGGTGAAATTCGGCGCTGCCCCCAGATTTAGCGGACTTAACTAGAGATGTTCCAGATATGGAGGAGTTTTCCTAGGGAAAACTGAATGAGCCATAACTTTGGCATATTTTGACCAATTTTGGTTCAATACGAGTCATTCCTAGATTATTTTGATTCTCTGAGCTTGATGGTGTAGGTTGTAGAGGCGCTGGGGCACTTTTATAAGTGATTTTTCCACTTTGAAGATTAAAGAAGCCCAGGGCCACTAGGAGATGAGGTCATGCCTAGATCAGCCGAAGACCATTTTTAGAGCTTGAAGAGTCTATTTTGAGGTTTTTGGGTATTGTGAATCCAATGGATAGGTTTCAAAGCCATTGGAGCACTTTAGATGCATGTAATCATATAGTTGACCATTAATCCAAAGAGGGCCTAGCCAGTTGAAGCAGGTCCATGGAGATGTAGCCTAGGAGGGGTGAGCTCAATTATCAACTACTGAGTAATGTGTTTGATGTGTTTTATTTCTCCACAATTTTACTTGTTCTACATGTTTTTTAATAGCTAATTAACTCATAAATTTCTCATAAAAACCACATAAACTTGACACATAAACCATCATATAACTGGCTAATTTTAGATGATCCTAAACACATTTTTTTAATACTGATGATGGAGCTAGCACAAAAAAACTAGTTTTTCCATATTCAAATCAATGTTGGATTGCAGGGTTGTGCCTGGGTCTAGAGGCCCATAAGCTAAATAGGTCAATGAGACCTAGGTAAAGAGACCTGAATGGTTGGGTTTGCTCCTGGTGGTGTTAATGTTGATGTACAAGGTTTGTGTGTTTTTTTTCCATCGATTCCAATACCTTGAGGTCATTTAGGAGGTTGAGTTTGATTACATTAGCCTCTCATCACATGTTTACCTTGGTCGGCCGGTTACCTAGGTATATGTGCGGAGAGGGTGTTACACTTGTTATCCTTCCCTAACCATTGTTAAGAATCAAACGACAATCTATATTCCTAAAAACATCATAATCCCCTCCAGTGAGGAACTCATAATCAAAATATCCCATGAGGGAATGTTTTATGAATTTTCTTAGTTTTTCATGTTCATTAAGACTAAGAAAAATTATTTAGGGCTCAAGGACCTTGTTTTTCTCCCTTGAACTCGATTAGAACTCGAGACCCATTCTTGGTTCATGACTAACCTAATCATGGTACCCATATTACAAACTTGGAGGAAAATGATAACCTACAGAGATCACATTTAGTGGCCATAAGACTCCTCCATGGTGCTTGAGAGTAGTAAGCAAGATCTAGCATTGGAGGCCCTTTCTCCCTCTATTGACTATGGCTAAGAAAATGAGATGCATCCATGATGCTCAAGAGTATGTATCGACACCCATATTAAACTTAGATACTAAATAAACCTTATACAAGTTTTTTGTCACTGTTTCTAGGTGATATTTATAAGTTGAGTTCTAGAGGTTTAACTAAGGATTAAGATTTTTTTCTCCTAACTAAGTGCATTTATATGCATATAAGTACATTTATCATCTAAACAACATATTATTTTCTTGCGAGAATTTTAAGAGCCATACATACCTTAAGCGTACAAACATTTGCAAATATTGCTAATTCTTAAAATTCCAACCATTGTTGCATTAGTAATTGCAAGGAGTTGTTTCTCCGTGATCTAGTGTCTAATTAGATCACCAGATAGACAGAGGCAAGGCTAAGAAGACAAAAGAGATCCTAATCGTGTATGATCATCAAGCAACATGCAATCAATTTTACACTATGAGGAAGAGAAATGGCACCTTTCCTCCTCGCATATTGGGGACATAACTTGAGTTCATAACAGAATCCTTGTTCTCCACTCAAGCAATCTTCTTCATCTTCACTTAATCTCAACACCTACAGATAATCACAAACACGCATGGATGACAAGTGATATTTCTCAGAAGGTCGTTAGATCAAAGATAATATAAATTAATTACAAGATCTGTAGAAAACATAATCATGTAAGGGAGAGAACATAAATCTTCATTAATCATATAAAATGATACAATGCTTATACACTTTCTTCCCCATTTCCTGTCCATGATCTGACAGAGTTTCCCCACTACATCCAAGAAATGAGCATGAAGAGAAGACACATATGATGAATGCATCACAATCTCTCTATCTACAAGCAAAATGGCAGCATAGGATCAAGATCTTAGCTTTCCAAAAGACTTCATCTCCGAAACTGGTCTGACCCTCTCAAAAGGTCCAATATAAATAGGTAGAAGAGAGGTCCTGGGAGGATGAATATGGAGGCTTAGGATGACGAGAAGTTACAAAAGATTCTAATAGATGAGTCCTGGCTAGCTGGAATGAATGATATATCCAACTAATCTCATAGGGACCAAGTCATTTTAGAACATTCCTTTGGCTGTGAGAACATAAAGGGCTAAAAAGGGCCTTTGTCGCATTCACAATAGGGTCTCATAGCGACTATAGGGTCCTGGCAGTAGGCACAAGCCTACCTCCCTGCGAATAAGGGTCAAACTAGATCAAGAAGGCCCCTCATGTCAAGAAAAAGTCATGTAATCATGAGGGCTAAGGGTCAGTTATCCAAGGGTAGAAAATTAGTTTGATAAAAACCATAAAAATTCCTTTTATAAAAATTATAATATTTTCTAACAATTTCATATAGTTTCTAGGATAAATTGGCCATTTTTAGATTAAAATGCATTTATCATTTAAAATTTGTGAAAATAAATTAAAGAAAATGTAAATTGGAAAATCTTTTTTCTTCCGAAAAAGAAAATGAAAAATTAACCCATATAAAAAATATATCCCATAACATGTTCCTCGATCATGGCCTTTGTATACCACCTTGAGTGGAAATACGTACTAAAAATATCCTCTGTTGGTTCAAAGACTCATTTAAATATTTTGAGTTTAAGAATTTTTAATAAAATTGTAAGTCATTTGTTTTCATTCTTTAATGATTATCAAAGGCCTTAAAACCCATCCATGGCATTTTGTGGTAGATTGAGGATTTTCTTATGGTGCTTAAGCTTGACAAGATATGTTTAGAGCCTAATATTATCATTTCCCTCCTCCAAAAATGGTTAAAGGCTTTATGTTGTTGTTTTCTTAGCATAACCATGGTAAAGGTCTTGAGACCTAATTCCATTGTATAAAACACCTTAACGTCACCCATATCCTAGTCCTAACCCAAACACCACCAAAAAGGGCTTATTTCACAATTATTAGGTGTTATTCATTGAGATTTACCCTAATAAGGTTTAATTAGGGCTTGAATCCCTTGATTCCCACCTTGAGCATTGTTAAACATCAAGACCAATTTTAAGTGAAAACAAATCTACTCATGGCTCCTATATCCCACCTAAATATCTATAGAATATTGTTATAATGGACCCATGTGTTAGTATAAGTACTTCTTATATTATTTTGAGTCCACGAATATTTGGAAATATCTCATAGTGCTTGTTTTCCATCTTTGATTATTTTTAAATTATTGTGGATATTCCACTAGGACATTTAATCACAACAAATTTTATAATATTTTACAACATTTTTTATGTAGTGTTTTATTTTAAGTTATAAATTTAATTTTACTAGCATAGCATGAAAAAACAAAAATTAAAAGAAACCAAAATAAATAAAACTTAGAAAATATCACTTTATGCACACAAGGAACATAACATGGACCCCAAGAAAATCCAATATGGGAAAAACCTAGTGAGAAGCTAAGGTCTATGCATTACTTTTTTTATCCTTAATTACGAAATGAAAAAAGAAATAAAGTGCACTTGGTATGGAGTTTAAATGGACAATGTGGATTGTATAGCCACTAAAATATATTCCACTTCCCCTATTTTATGTCAATATGTCACTCCTAACTTCTCTATTCACTTTATGGAATAATAAACCTTACAATAAGAATGGAATCACTTCCTATCCTAGCGCCTAGTGTTTAAAAATTTCTTGATAATGCTCTAGGGTTAGAGTATTTGCATACTTCAACCACAAATTTGTGTAACTTAAGTTTTGTACCCTCTAGAATACTCTTCAAAGTATACATATGATGACCTCTAGATGTGTGAGTAATGGGACCTAGCATGGCATCCAATTAGTAAGATGGTGATAAAAAATATATGTCAACATGTGGGAGGCATAACCTCCTAAATTTAAATCCAATTGAGGTAATCTTAACATATCTAGAAATATATTGATGTGTAGAATCAATTTGAGAGATTTAGAACTTTTTTCACAAATTTTTTACCACAAAAGTTGTTGTTTGATGCTCTAAGAAGGCTCTATATTTTTTCAACTTAAAATCACCAAAGCATGACTTACCATTAAAATGAACCTTATAAGAAAATATCTCTAATTTTTCCACTTAAAATGTATCAACATAAATGAGAAATTATATAATTATCCATTTTATATCATACCATTTAAGGGGTATTTTGGTTCCCAAAATTTTTACTTAAGGGAATAAGGAAAATTTTGCTCTACCTTCTCCTTGAGTACCATTCGACTTTTCCTAGAAGTTATCCTTTCAAGGCAACCTACCAAAGTTCTTTCTAACCTCATTTGTCTACTCTATATTTCTATAAATCAATCCTTTCCTAACTCCACCGAACCTAATAATGCTAAATTCCCCATGGTAGGTAATACCTTCCGATCAAATTCTTGGTTTATCATTGGAGGCTCACATGTTTTCATATTCTTGACATTCACTACTATGCAAATTAACATGTATGGGGGTAATTGATCATGTACTCATGAACACCAACTTCCTCCAACATTTGGAAATAACCCTACCACAAAGCCTTGACCTTCTTACCAAGACCTTGTAGCCTTTCTTTACCTGGATGCAAACAAATTTTATCTCCCACCTTCAATATCTTCTCAAATATATGTTGATCATGTTAAACCTTCTAATTTTCCTATGACCTCTTCAATGTCTCATATACTTGTAAATGTATTTGCCTAATCTTATCAATGAAATTTTCAAATTTCAAATACTTCTCATGTAATGTCTTCCTTCACTCCTTTTTCTCCAAATACCTAAAGCATGTTTCATGTGTTTTTTTTCTTTGATTATTGTCTCTCACATTGTATTTATCTCTAATAATGGTAAAAGATCCAAAGAATCAAGGCCTATAGAAGGAGGTGATGGTTGCAATTGTCGACACATCGTACGTTGAGGTTGAAGCTAACATAGAAAATACCAACTGGGACTTGACCCATATATATGATGATTTATTCAAAGGAAATATGGATATAAGAAGGTGGGATGCAACCACATTATCAAGATCTAGTGAGGAGAGAACTTGGTGTTAGCAAGTGTGAAAATGTGAGAGAATGGAAACATAAGCATTGGATAGCAATAAAAAAAAAAGACAAATTTACTTTCAAGATGAAATTTGTAAATTACATGCATATGGGCATACAATTGTAAGACTGAATTAGGCATGTGTGACCCTTAAGATAAAATCTTGGAGTAGACATAGGTGATAGTGGAGGAGAGCATGTGGATTTGCTTGGTTAAGTTTAAAGAGGGAATGCTAGGGTAAACTTGACTCATGAAAGTGTCAAATGTTGTTAGGTCCACAATGGACATGGCTTTAGTGGCTTACATATATGAATATTTCTTGAGAGGAAATAGATGTCCAATAGGGTTATATGCAACCACATATTCAAGATATGATGAGGGGAGAACCTAGTGTAAAGAAGTGTGGAAATCTGAGATAATGGAAACATAATTGTTCGATAGCAATAACAACAAAAATAAAACTTTACTTTTAAGGTGAAATTTGTAAACTACATGTATATGGGCATATGACTATAATACTTAGTTTGGTATATGTTACCTTGATGGTAAATTCTTGGATTAGACATAGGTGATAGTGGAGGAGAGCATGTGTATTTCCCTTGTCAAGTTTAAAGGGGCGATGCTAGGGTAAACTTGACTCATGAAAGAGTCAAAGTTGTTAGATCCTTAATGAACATGGTTTTGGTGGCTCATAGTATTAAATCCCATGAATTACATGTGATAAATCCTTTAAAAGGATTGGGTATTCTCCATTTTAATGAGCCTAAATTAGGGAGGATTCAATTTCCTGAGATAGAATGTTAACAAGGTTGGTTACTTTTAATTCAAGGCATGGCTGATTTTAAGCCATAAGATAATAATAGATATATTGTTCGCTATTTTTTCACCAATTAGGGTTTTCTACAGTATGAATTTAGCATTATTTGAACTCTCATATTGTTTTATCTCTAATACTAATTATAAGACTACTTACCACCAAGGTATGAGAAGCTATGACTGAGAGAATAACTCACAACTTAAAGCCAAAATTATCATGCGCCCTTAGGAGAATATAAGCCCCAAGGAAGATGAATTTCCATGCATTGTGACGGAAATCCTATATATATTAAGAATGGGTAATTCAATTTACAACTTCAAGTGCATGCAAATATTATACAATATTATGATTTAGTAATTAATGAGGTTCTTGAATAGAAATGTAAAGTTGCAATTCTCTCTCAAACTCTATTACTAAGAGTATAGGTTTGTTTGAGGTATTGGATGAAGATACAATCATTTTAGAGATCTATAAAATATTCCTATAAATAAAGGGAAATAGATCCCAATTCTTTGAAGGAGTTTGGTTTATTATATAAATAAGATTTTAAAACTATAGCCAAGTGAGTAAGAAATTTAATTGTAACTACTTCTCACTTCCATTTTAATTGCTATATCTATAGTTCCCAAAAATATATATGCACTACCATAAATATTTTTTTCTTGCAACTATTACACACTAAACATCCCAACATGGGATACCTAAACTTTAATACCTATAAACAACCCTATATGGAATAGGTCAAATTTATTACACTTTGAAGGAGTTTGGTTTATTATATAAATAGGATTTTTAAACTATAAACAAGTGAGTAAAAAATTTAAGTTTACTTAATTCTCATGTCCTTTTTAATTGGTATAGCTATAGTTCCCAAAAATATATGTGCGCTACCATAAATAAATTTTTCTTCCAACTATTACACTAAACACTACACTATTACACACTAAACATACCGACTTGGGATACGTAAACTTTAATACCTGATAAACAACCCTTTATGGAATAGATCAAATTTATTACACTACACAAACATATATGGGATAGATCGAATATTTTTCTATTTTGGTGTAAATGAAATAAATATGCTGGATGATGGCAGCCGAAGTGGTTTTATTTTAATAATATTTATGTGATGGATTCAACACAACAAAATATTGTGTAGTTACCTGGAAAGAAACAACACTCTCATCCACATTGAATGTATTTACTTCCTCCTTGAGCAACAATATAAACATGTTCTCAAGAAAGTTCAATATCTGTATTGACCTCCTCCTCATGCCAAAACTTAATATGCATTACCTTTTCCATCTCTAAATTAATTCACTTTTGAATTCTTTTCACACATTATATATATAAGAGTTGATATCCAAAACTACTTTGTCAAGATTTATATTTCTATAAATCTAATAAGTACCTAAATTTACACAGCCCATTGGAGTCATATATGATGGTTTAATACGATAAAATTCCTAGAATTTTCTTCCTTATAATATATTATGGAATATATCAAAAGATCAAAAGTCCTAAAAAAATAAGAGTGTAGGAAAGGACTGGCATAATCCACTCTTTAATATTCAAAAACATCACTATACAACATGGACAATGATTAAAATGAGTGAACCCACAATATGAAAATTAATGCCTTGCAATGAATAATAACATGTTTAATGTTCAGAAACATCAATATACATAAACTGATTAATGACATGGACAATGATTAAAACCAGTGAATCCACAATATGAAAAGTATTTCCTTAAAGTGAATAATAGCTTATGTACATAATACTAGGAAATCATTTCAAATATACATACTAATAGTAGTAAAAGTTGGATCACTATCTCTATTACCAACAATGCTTATAAACACAAATAAAATAGTTGAAACACCATTTTCAAAAGAACAAGAATGAAATTCATACACATAAATAAAATAGTTGAAACAACATTATTCAAATGAATAAGAATGAAATTCAATAATTCATTGTTGAAGTAAATTACAATTTGTCGGTAAATAATTTTTGTTAAGGTGGTTTGAGTAAACTTGACTAGTTCTCAAGTTAGTAGTTGTTTTTCGGTTCGTTGTTTATGAGAACTCCTAGTATTTTCCATGATATTTATGCAAAATATATCCTATTAAAAGGTTGAAAGACTCTTTTAATTTTTCCTCATGACTAATGAGATCTGAGTAAAAGTGTCTATAAACACCACTAATTCTATGGGTGTTTAATAATTCTAATGACTAATATCAATGTGAAATTGGTTTGGTAGAGATAAAAAAGTTTCTTAGATATCCATACCTTCAGAGGTAGGTTATGAGATTTGTGAATGTTAGTTGGTGTGTTCCTGGAGCTACAAAGGTGAATCATTGTGTGTTGGGAATATAATGAAGCCTACAAATTTGAATGAGATGTTAAAAATTTCGTCAAAACATACAAATAGTGAACTGGTCATGTTGTAAATTCTCCGGTCAAAGGTGTTAATAAATGGATGAAGTTGAGGGATGTAAATGTTGAATCTTTAATTAGATGAGAGGGGGGGGGGGGGTGAATCAGTTTAATACATACATAAGCCTTTTAAAATTTTCACCAAACTTATTTACAGCTTACTATGTGAACAATATTAAAATGTTGCAGCTAATATTAAATTAATGTGGCACCATACTTATGTTGAGAGAAGCAAACAATTAAGCAGATTGAAAGAATCACATCAACACATAAGAAACACACATAGAGACAACAGATGTAAGTGGAAAACCATAGGGGAAAACACATCTTATTATTGTTGTGATGCAAAGAAGGTCCAACTCCCTCTCACCACTATTTTTCTGCAGGCACCAACCTACAGGAGGCTCCTACCTCAATTCTGCAAGCTACAACTTGGAAGGAAGCACCAACTCCCTTCAATTTTCTGTAGGCACCAACCTATAGGAGGCTCCAACCTCAGTCAGCTACAACTGACATCTATCAAGCTGCAACTTGATAGGGAAGCTCTAACTTCCTCAATTTATCAAACTGAAAATTTGTTGATTTACCTCAGATATCATCTTTGTTATGTAGCTTCTCTTTCTGCTCTTCTTTTCTTAATCTTCTCTGCCTCACACTTCTATATTCTGCCTTCTCTGGATTTACTCTCTCTAACCTCTATTTGCATATCAAGATGATATTATTTATAGAGTTCTTCACATGACTGTTTGTATTTCACAAAGAATTTGGAGTGAACAGTCATGACTCTTTGGTTTCTATCTTCTCATTCCTTTTATTAACTTATTCAATAAACATAACTGTAGGTGCTTATTTTAATATTAAAGTGGGATATTTGCTCTCTTCCGGAGACTTGCCAATGCATCACAAATAATATAAACCAATTAAAATATTACATTTAATTACAATGAGAGCTCCAACTCACTCATACAGCCTTTTAGATCGCTACGCATTTGTATTTTCTTTGACTCTGTTGGTCCCTTTCTCTCCTCTGTATGCCTTTCTGTTTATGGCTGCTGCGTAACTCCTGAATTTATGAGCTGGATTTTTATTTATATTTTTATATCAGCGCTTTATATATATATGAAGCTGCTAACTATAATTCTGGACAAATTCCAACGCTCTATACGTAGCAAGTGTCTTGTTGATGTGGCGAGTTCCGCAATCGGAACATACATACATCCCAACTGTTTTAAATAAAGAATCGCCCTCCACCTTGAGCCGAGGCCCGTGTGTCCACAGACCACGCAACATATTTCAATATAATCGCCACAACGTTTTATAACAGCGCCTTATATATATATATATATATATATATATATATATATATATATATATTGTAATTTCAATTCTTGGCGAGCTTATATAAAGTTTTAACATATACACTGCCACTTCCACTGTAATCAATAGAATGTCAATATCCGGGTCCACTTGCCACGCTTTTCGATGCTATACTTGACTTCTTTCGATTGCAATTGATCGCAATCGCAATTTCCATTTGAATGTACCAACATTCCAATATTCCGAAGCTCTGATTGCGATTACTCAGATGCGATACGATTAATCGCAATCGCAAATTCCATTTGCATGTCCCGATGCTCCGTTTTAACTCCGATTGTGATTGGTCACTGTTGCGATTTCTCCGATTGCGATTGATCACTGTTGCGATTTCTCCGATTAGGATTGATCGCAATCGCGACTTCGAATACTCCGATGCTATTGACCACTCCTGCTCCGATTGAAATTAATCGCAATCGCAATTTTCTGTTGTGATGTTCCAATGCTCTTATAATCTCCGAGGCGATTAGACTGATCCGATGCGATTATCCCGGACTTCAAATACATTTGAATCATAATTCATACACCCATCGGGTCTGGTCTTCAATCACAATTGCAATTTTCTGTTGCATGTTCCGATGCCTTGCTTAAATCCGATGCGATTGGGAAGGGTCCCACCATATAAGGTACTTGGGTTCTGATAATAAAGTGCTCCATATCATTTAATATTATGCTTTGAACCTTTGTGTATAAAGCGCCGAATATGTAATGTGTTGTATGTATACTCCTGCGTGGGTAGCGATTCCCGAAATGAGATTTGTATATATATATATATATATATATATATATATATATATATATATATATATATATATATACTGTACTTTGGGTTATACGATTCTACGGAATTTGTTTTATGTATCCTTCGCACGGGGTTAGCGATTCACATAATTTTATACTCATTGTGCTAACGCCTCTGCCGCTCGACCGCTTCACTGCCTCTGTATTTGCTGCCTCTGTCTCCACTGCTCGACCGTTTCACTGCCACCATATTCGCTGCTTCTGCCTCCACTGCTCGACCATTTCACTCTGCCTTTGTATTTGACTGTTACGCTTTAGCAGTGTTCTTCCGCCTGTCTCCTTTGCCTGTTTCTGCTTCAGCACTGCTCGACCTCTGCCTCTGCCTTCTGCTATACATATTCCCTGCTGTTGTTCTTTGTTTTCTTTGCCATCAATGACAATATTTCTAACAGTCTCCCCCTTTGGCATTGATGGCAATATACTTCCTCTATTTTCCTGTTAGAATCCTTTCTTCTGTTGCTTGGTCTTCCTCCCCCTTTGACATCAATGGCAAAGGATGGTGCCTCATTTCTCCATATAGGCTCTGTCATTGCATTTCCTTTCTTTGATTTGTGTTTAGACCACCATTTTCTATCTTTGTACCTTGCTTCTCTAGACTGTTGTACAGGACTTGTTGAGAGAATACTTTAAGGATTATTGAACTTGAATATACGTTTTGTCTCTGTCTGATATCATGAGCCAATATATGTTTTATAGTTGTGTTTCATCTATAGTGCCTGTTGTTTGTAATCTATGCTAGATTGTAGACAGGGATGATGCATTTAACGATAGTAAGGTCCTTGTTGCTGTTGTAAACAATGAATCAAACCAGAGCTTACAGCTCATTGTAAGAATGGGCAATATCTTTCAATATTAGAAGCCAACTAACTTTCCTTTTTGTATAATGCGTTTTCAAAACAAACCCTTCAATGTTTTGGTCAGTTTTACTTATCAACTGTGTAGTTTTATTTAGATGGTAATCATAGTTATTCCTTTATTCTTCAGATATTTTGACTGTTCTATCAGAGTGAATTTCTGCAAAAGAATATTCAAGATGTTTGATTGAAAACTCAGCAAACAGCCTTCGCACAGTTTTATAACTGATATTAAGAAAAAAAAAGGCCTTGGAGATATACATGTACCGACTTTAGGAAGGCATGCAATTATATATATAAAAGAAGATATTGCTTCAACGCTCAATATACTACTTTAGGTGTAAGCAAGTTAATGTTATTTTTGCTCTGCTACTGACCTTTTTCATGCTGAATGCTGATAATACTAAGAATATTATCTTATATCTCTTTGATCCTATGGACCTGTTTTATGCTTCCCTTGCTTGTTGATTTCCTTTAGGAATGATATTTTCGTTTCTGTTATCCCCCTAATACTGTGCTTTCTCTTAATATTATAAAGTATTATCTGCAGATACTACCCCTAATTTATCTCTCAAATACTGAAATGATTCTCTAGCAAGAGGTTTGGTAAATATATCAGCTGTCTGTTATTTTGTTGGCACATACTCCAGCTTTACTATCTTCTAAGCCACTTTTTCTCGGAGAAAATGATACTTGATTGGGATATGCTTAGTTTTTTAGTGAAGCACATGATTTTTTGATATACTTATAGCGCTTGTATTATCACATTTGATTTAGATAGGTTCATTAATGCTTACCTTCATGTCTTGAAGAGTCTGATTCATCCACATGACTTGTGTACAACATGCTGCTACTGCTATATATTCTGCTTCAACTGTAGACAGGGAGATAGATGTTTTTTTCTTTCTTAACCATGCCACCCGGACTTTCTCCTAGATATAATGCACCTCCACTTGTACTTTTTATTTGTCATCCTACAGTGGCCCAATGATACTGTGTATCTTTGTACGAGTTAAGCTTTTTCCTTTAGGATACCAAAGCCCATACTGTGTAGTTCCTTGTAGATATCTAAATATTCTTTTGACTGCAAGAAGGTTATTTTGATTAGGTGTTGCTTGATATCTAGCCACAAGTCCTATTGCTATCATGATGTCTGGTCTTGATGCTGTCAAATACAGTAGGCTTCCTATCATGGATCTGTAGAGTTTTTGATCTACATCTGCAGACCCATCATCAACACACAGCTTGCATCCCATGATCATGGGGGTAGTCACAGGTTTGCAGTCCTCCATTTTTAATCTTTTCAGCATTTCTTTTAAGTATTTTTCTTGAGAGATGAATGTGCCTGTGTTCTTTTGCTGAATTTGCAGTCCCAAATAGAAACTGAGCTCTCCAATCATAAACATTTCAAACTCTATTTTCATCTCATCAGCAAACCCTTTTGCTAGTTCATATCTTTTTCTTCCAAACATAATGTCATCAACATATACTACAACAATCAGGAGTTCATCTTCATGGGCATTTATATATAGATTGTTGTCTACTCCACCTCTCTTAAAACCTTGTTTTTGAAAATATTTATCCAGCCTTGAGTACCAAGCATGAGGAGCCTGTTTTAGTCCATATAGGGCCTTCTTCAGTCTGCACACATAGTTTTCTTTGTCTGTCAATGAGAAGCCTTCTGGTTGTTCCATGTAGACTTCTTCTTCTAAGTCTCCATTGAGGTCTGATTTACATCATTTGATATACTTTGAATTTTTGGTATATTAAATGCAGAAACATTCGATATCTTCCATTCTAGCTTCTGAGGAAAATGTTTCATTGTAATCCGGTCCTTCCAATTTGTGAGCTCCCTGAGACAAGTCGCTTTATTTCACGATTACCTATCCTTCTTCATTCATTTTTGCTTTTGAATACCCATTTTGGGCTATACCTTTCTGCGGTGGGTCTAAGCACTAGATGGGTATTGTTCTTCTCAATTTGGTCCAATTCTTCATTCATTTCCTTTACCCAATACTTTTCCTTCCAGGCTTCTTCAAATCTCTTTGGCTCTATCTGTGATAACATGGCTATGTATACCTCTTCTATTTGTTCTGTTAGCTGCCTTCTTGTCTGGACCCCTGATTTCTTGTCTCCTATGATCTGATCTTCAAGATGATTCTTCTGAGTGTATCTTGAGGGGGATTTCGAGCTCAGCTCGGCATCTTCTGTTGTCTTTCTTGTTTCATCATCATTTTGGTTTTCTTCTTCATGGTTGTCTGATGGAATACAATAGTCTGTATCTCTTGTATTGTTTGGAAGTTCTTCATCAAGTCTCACATAAATACTTTCAACTATTTTTCGAAGAGTCTTGTTGCTTTATTTGTAATTTTGGATGCATATCCTGGAAATATCCCTTCATCTGCTCTTGCATCAAATTTCCCAAGATTTTCATCGGTATTCTTTATGTAACACTTGCTTCCAGAGATTCTAAAATGTTTAACTGAAGCAGGTTTCCCATGCCATAGTTCATAGGGAGTCTTGTCACTGCTTGGCCTTAAGTGGGCTTTGTTCAGAATATGCACTGCTGTGTGTAATGCTTCTGCCCAGAAGGTTTGTGGAATATTATTCTCCTGCATCATGGCTCTGGCTATTTGTTGAACATATCTATTTTTTCTCTCTGCTACTCCATTTGCTGAGGTGTCCCTACAATAGTAAATTGTTGCTTTATGCCATGTTCATTGCATAGGTCTGCAAAGTCATAATCAGTGAATTCACCTCCTTTGTCTATTCTGATGCATTTCAGCTTGCATCCTATCTGATTTTCTGCTAATGCTTTAAATATTTTGAATTTGTCTAGAGCTTCTGATTTATTCTTGAGGAATGAAACACATGTCATTATGGAGAAATCATCTATTATCAGCATGAAGTAGGATTCTCCACTAGGTGTTTTAGTTCTTGCAGCTCCACAAAAATCCATGTGCACAAGCTGGAGTGGTCTTCTTGTTGACAATTCCTCTTTGGCCTTAAAGGATGTGCAATGCTGTTTACCCAATTGACAAGATTTGCCTATGGTATTAGAAGTTAAACTTTATTTGCGGCATGTCTCTGGCCGACTTTTCTTCTTCCTTAGTCTCATGATGTGAATATGATCGAAGGCGAGATGTCCCAATCTTTTGCCATAACCATGACTCCTCAATTTGCTAAGATGGCATGCTTCATCTTCCTCTTTCCTGATGTAAACATTGCTCTGTTTGAACAACTTTGACGGAAGTCTTTGTGGTGTGATGCGACTTCACGAGTCTTGTGCTCTAAAAAAGAACTTCACAGCCTTTGTCACACATCTGACTGACACTTAATAAATTTTCTTTCAGCCCATCTACATATAGTACATCTTGGTCCTTTCCTTTGCCATTGTCTATGCTGATCAAGCCTTTTCCCTTGATATTTCCTGATTTGTCATTTCCAAAAGTGACATTGCCCAATTTATTTTCATCAAGAGTTATAAACTTGCTTCTGTCTTCAGTCATGTGTTTTGAGCAGCCACTATCCAAATACCACTGACTTTTCAGATCTTGAGAAGTTAGAGCCAAGTCACATTTATTCATTTTCTTTACCCAATGGAGGCACCCTTTTGTTTGATATCTTTTGTGAGGTGATGAACTATATCTTCTTAGAGGACATTTAGAGGGTATATGTCCAACTTGATTGCATACACAACATTTGATCATAGTTTTTGTAGAATTATGAGTATGACCAAAATTTCTTTGATTCATAAACCTTCTTGAGGGGTTAAACATCGATCTTTGTCCATACTTTATACACTCAATGATTTTATGGCCAAATTCCTTACAATAAAAACAGTAACCATAGAAACTATTTGCATACCTGATGTAAGGTTGTCTCTTCAATTTGTTTTCTTGGGGCAGTCTCTTCAATGTTTGCATCTTTTGCTAGTTTGAATTACTCCTCCTTGCATGACAATATGCAGCAATGTGTCCCAGCTTGTGGCAAGCATAACAGGTGGCATTATTCATAGGAGGGAAGAGTCTCCTTTGAAAACTTCCAAGTTTGATATATTCAGAGGCATGTGTCCCATTCCCTGTTTTCTTAGTATTTATTCCATTCTTGACTACTGGTGGTTTCTTCTGATCTCTGTCTTTCTCATTACAGGTATCTTCTTTTGTAGTAATTGTTTGAGCTGCTTCATCATTCTTCTTTTCTTTTACAAAAATGATATCTCTGTCAACCTTTTCTTTGCGTTTACTTGATTCTCCATCATAGCCTATTCTAGTTTTTATCATAGGGGATCTTTGAGCAACCAAAATTTCATTCAACTTACTAGAGCTTGTTGTTTGAGATGAGTTTATAGCCACATTTCTTTGAGAATTTTCTAGTTTCTTCCTGAGGCATACTACTTCTTCTTCCAGCTTCTCTTTCTCTCAGGTTTTATCTTTGATTTGATGAAGTAACATGTCTTCTATCTTTTTGGCTTCTTTAAGCTCTACCTTCAGCTACATGAGGACTTCTGAGTTTTGTTCTTCTCTTGCATACTTGAGAAGAATGTCCTTTTGTTTTCTACATTTCAGTTTGAGTCTGTCAATCTCTTCCAGAGCACTTCTTAGCTCCCCCTCAAGGTCGACTTCCCCTTCTTCTACTTCATCTTCTAGCAAGAGTCCTTCAAGTTCTTCTATGGCCATCAATAAGAATTCGAAGGTTCCTTCTTCACTTGAGGGTTCATCTGAATCTTCAGATGTACTACTATCTTGTTGAGCATAGAAGGATTTTCTGTTGAACTTCTTTCCTTTCTGCCAGTTCTTTGATTTATTTCTCTCTAGCTCTTGAGGCTGATTCCTTACTTTTTTGTGAGGACACTTAGCAACATCGTGTCCAACTCTTCTACAGTTAAAGCATTTGAAAGGAAGTTTACCTTTGTATTTACCTAATCCTCTATCCAATTTCTTGACAATTTTTTCCTCTTCTTCATTCGAGCAGGAGCATATGTCTCCCTCTTCTTCTTTCTTCTTTTCTATTTTAAAGGCTGCCTCCCTCGTACTTGACTTCTTCTGTGGGAGCCTCATATCATATGCTGTTAGATTTCCAAGTAGCTAGTTAATGGTCAAGGTCTCCCAATTAGCTGTTTCTTCTATTGCAGATACCTTGGGATTAAACCTTGGTGGAAGAGATATTAGAATCTTTTGTAAAATTACAGCTTCTTTTATGTTTTCACCTAGAGATTTCATGTTATTTACTATTTCTGCAACCTTTAGAAAGAAGCTAGCAATGTCTTCATCATCATCCATTTTTAAGTTTTCAAACTAGGCTCTGTAGACTTGAAGTTTGGCAGTCTTTACTTTCTTGTCCCCCTCATGGATGTTCTCTAGAGTATCCCACATTTCTTTGGCAGTGTCTTTGTGCATTACTTTAATAAAATCTGCTTCACACAATCCATTTAAGATGGCATTCATGGCTTTTGCATTAGCCACAAAATCTTGTTTTGTTTCTTTCTTTGTGTCAGTTGCCTTTGGGGAATATCCTAATTCCACAAAACCCCAGACTTCTATTCCTAGAGACATTATGTATGTCCTCATTCTGATTTTCCAGAAAGCATAATTTTCACCAGTGAAGAATGGGGCTTTATTTGTTGAGCATCCTTCTTTACTAGCCATCCTGAGAACCTAGGATATCCTTTCAGTTGTTAGACTGGTACTAAGGAACCAGCTACGTGCAATTGTTGAATCTTCATTATTTGAGAGGGGGGAGTGAATCGATATAATACATACATAAGCCTTTTAAAATTTTCACCAAAATTATTTGCATAACTAATATGTGAATAGTCTTATTTGCAATAATATTAATTTAATGTGACACATACTTATGTTGAAACAGCAAGTAATTAAGCCGATTAATCACATCAACACATATGAAGCACACATAGAGACAGAGATGTAATAAAACCCATAGGGAGAAAGCCACATCTTATTATTGTTGTGATGCAAGGCAAGCACCACTCCTCACCTATTTCTACAGACACCAACCCGGAGGCATACCTCAGTCTGCAACTACAACGCAAAATATGGCTCCTTCAATTTTAACGAGCACCAACGTATAGGAGGCAACCTCGATACGGCTACAAGCGCGGCTATGTTGCAACTTGATAGGGAAGCTCCAACTTCCTCAATTTATCAAACTGAAAATTTGCTGATTTACCTCAGATATCGGCTCTGTTATGTAGCTTCTCTTTCTGCTCTTATTTTCTTAATCTTATATGCCTCACACTTCTATATTCTGCCTTCTCTGGATTTACTCTCTCTAACCTCTATTTCCATATCAAGATGATATTATTTATAGAGTTATTCACATGACTGTTTGTATTTCAAAAATAATTTGGAGTGAACAGTCATGACTCTTTGGCTTCTGTCTTCTCATTCCTTTTATTAGCTTATTCAATAAACATAACTATAGGTGTTTATTTTAATATTATAGTGGGATATTTGCTCTCTTCCAGAGACTTTCCAATGCATCACAAACAATATAAACCAATTAAAATATTACATTTAATTACAATGAGAGCTCCAGCTCACTCATACACCCTTTTGGATCGCTGCGCATTTGTCTTTTTTTTTACTGTGTTGGTCCCTTTCTCTCCTTTGTATGCCTTTCTGTTTATGGCTGCTGCGTAACTCCTGAATTTATGAGCTGCATTTTTATTTATATTTTTATATCAGCGCTTTATATATATATGAAACTGCTGACTGTAATTCTGGACAAATTCCAACGCTCTGTACGTAGCAAGTGTCTTTTTGATGTGGCGAGTTCCGCAAGTGGAACATACATACATCCCAATTTTTTTAAATAAATAATCGCCCTCCACCTTGAGCCGAAGCCCGTGGGTCCACAGACCATGCGGCATATTTCAATATAATCGCCACAACGTTTTATAACAACGCCTTATATATATATATATATATATATTTATATATATATATATATCGTAATTTCAATTCTTGGCGAGCTTATATAAAGTTTTAACATATACACTGCCACTTCCACTATAATCAATAGAATGTCATATATCCGGGCCCACTTGCCACGCTTTCTGATGCTATACTTGACTTCTTCCGATTGCGATTGATCGCAATCGCAATTTCCATTTGAATGTACCAACATTCCAATATTCTGAAGCTCTGATTGTAATTACTCTGATGCAATATGATTAATCGCAATCGCAAATTCCATTTGCATGTCTCGATGCTCCTCTTTAACTCCGATTGCGATTGGTCACTGCTGCGATTTCTTCGATTGCGTTTGATCGCAATCGCGACTTTGAATACTCTGATGCTATTGACCACTCCTGCTCCGATTCTGATTAATCGCAATCGCAATTTTCTATTGTGATGTTTCGATGATCTTATAATCTCCGAGGTGATTAGACTGATCCGATGTGATTATGCTAGACTTCAAATACATTTGAATCATAATTCATACACCCATTGGGTCTGGTCTTCAATCGCAATCGCAACTTTCTGTTGCATGTTCCAATGCCTTACTTAAATCCGATGCGATTGGGAAGGGTCCCACCATATAAGGTACTTGGGTTCTGATAATAAAGCGCTCCATATCATTTAATATTATGCTTTGAACCTTTGTGTATAAGGCATCAAATATGTAATGCGCTGTATGTATACTCCTGCGTGGGTAACGATTCCCGAAATGAGATTTGTATATATATATATATATATATATATATATACTTTGCTGCTTTGGGTTATATGATTCCCAGAATTTGTTTTATGTATCCTTCCGCCTAGGGTTAAGAGATTCCCGGAATTTGTTTTATGTATCCTTCCACCTGGGGTTAAGCGATTCCCGAAATTTTTTGTGCCTCTGTTGTGTTAACGCCTCTGCCGCTCGACCGCTTCACTGCCTCTGTATTTGCTGCCTCTGTCTCCACTGCTCGACCATTTCACTCCCTCCATATTCGCTGCTTCTACCTCCACTGCTCGACCGTTTCACTCTGCCTCTGTATTTGACTGTTACGCTTTAGCAATGTTGTTCCGCCTGTCTCCTTTTCCTGTTTCTGCTTCAGCACCGCTCGACCTCTGCCTCTGCCTTCTGCTGTACATATTCCCTGCTGCTGTTCTTTTCTTTCTTTGCCATCAATGACAATATTTCTAACAGTAAATCCGAGTAGAGGAAAATGCGGTGATGAGAATACTACCTTTGTCCATTGAGGAAGCTAGGGATTTATTTTGCAATGTGTTTTTTGGAGGTAACCAAGTTCTTAACAAGAGTATAGAGGATATTGGAAAATAAATTTCCTGTGAGTGTCAAGGTTTGTCATTGGTTGTAAATGTGTTCAATGTAGCCATGATTTTCAAAACGACTCTAAATGACTGGAAACTTGCATTAGATCAATTGAAAATCATCGATCTATCTTTTTCAGCAACTTACATTGGTGTTGATGCAGAACTATCTTATGGCTTAAAATGGAGTTATGATCATTTTCCTCATTTTAATTTGAAGAACTGTTTTTTATTTTATTTGCCGCATTGGCCATGTTTTCCATAATGTGAAGAAATTCATATGGATAGATTGACACAAATATGGATAGTCGAGTATTTCATGAAGAGCATAAATAGAGTTGCAAAACATGATGGACCTAGGGCGCAACTATGTGAAACTACTTGTAGGACCTTATTTGATAGAGGGAAAAAAAATAAGGGAACCCTAAAAATTCATGATGTCTACCATTGGATTAAGAAGCGAAGCATTGGCTATTGGAGAAACTAATTCCAATCACAGGTTAGGTTTCATAGATGTTAACCCAAGTGTCATAGTCATTTCTAGTTCAATTTGGTTATTTAAGTTTTTGTTGAGTTTTACTCCAATCATTTATTGTTGATGCCTACTATGTAATTTATTTAACAATTTGAAAATATGAAGAAGAGCACTTCGCTCCATGCTTTTCATTCTTTAGCATGGTATTAGATCTGAATATGCCTAAGGCTCCTTGATATAGCAACATAGATCAGAGAAAAAGGTTGCATAAGACTCCAAGGAGAGAAGAATTTGAAATTGATTTGTAATCGTAGAGAAGGAGAAGAGGCGAAGAAGAGCACAAGGACGAGATCTCAATAGGATATCAAAGTGAGGAAGAAGGTTGTTAAAAATACAAATAAAATGCAGAGGAGACCATCATAGTCTAAAAAATAAGATTAGTTTGATTCTTCACATTCTACGGAGAGAGAAATGGAGGGGCATCACATTTTGTAAACAAATAAATTGCGATAAAGTAATCGCACACTTCAAAAAGATAAACTGTGATGAATACAAAGAACTTGAGGAACTACAAATTTATTCAATGCAACGTAGGTGCATGTGTTTACAAGTGTGATGATGATATGCATGATGCATGAAAAGTGAAAAAATAAAAAAGTTGTGTTGTTTTTTGTTTAGAGAACGAAGCATGAATTTCTTTAACATTTAACTCTTGGCGTTTGCAAAAAGTTTCTAAATCATTATTTTTTTGAAGAAATTGAAATACCCGAAAGTTGTTCTTTTCTAGAATCAGAGAGTACTTTTAAAGGTTCATTTTTGTAAAAATAATTTCATATTAAAAAGGAGGAAGTTGTTTTCTGAAATAGGTTTCAGTTTAGAAAAGCGAAGAAGTTTTATTCAAAGTGTTAAAAGAGATTTTTTTTTAAGTATTAAAAAAAAGCAACTAGGCCTTATTTTGTTGACAATTTTATTTAAAATAAGTCTTTCATACATGGACAAAAATATTGCGTTGAGTGGAATTTATGGGAACATATTATTCGAAAAGAAGTGATTTGAAAGGGGAGCACTATTGTTGTCATAGCCAAAGTTGACAGTTGAATTTGTTTGAAGTTGTGAAGTAGAGAAGCCACCTAGAGGGGTTTTTAGTTGCATGAAACAACTATGTCTACAAGTCAATCTTATTGTTGATACACGATCATCCAATGCTCAACAAATGGGAAAATCCAAGAGGCTAAGACAGTCAAAGCAACATCAAGATCTTTTTCAAATCTATTTTAACGAGTTGGAAGACAAAAGGTAAAATAATTCCTCCACTTTGAAATGCATAAAATAATGCATAGACGACATTATTCTTTCCCTCATTGTAGATGCAAAGACAACCAAGGAGGACCGAGATACCCTTGAGAGACTTTTTTTTTAAAGGAGGAATATTCAAGTTAATGATGAAGGTGGATCTATAGTAGTAGATCTATAACGAGATGAAGAATTTGGTGAATCCCACATGAAAGTGGATAAAAATAATGATGGATTGTTACCAAAAGTAGAGAGACAACACATAAATTCTCATGAATCCCACTATGCTCAGCCATAAGCGGATGTTTCCTATGAAGAATTTTTAGAAGAAGTAGAGAAAGAACGCTTAGATGCTCCTGAATCCCACTATGCACATCCACAAGTCGATGACAATTTGGTCAATCCAGTAACAATGCTCTCTAATGACAATGAAGTTTCCATTGGAGTAGGTAGTGTTATTGTGAATCCAACAATTCAATTCGTTGACTTTAAGTTTGATTAAGACCAGTTGGATAATGATGAATGGTTGCATATGTTGCAACAAAAACATCTTATTGATAAAATATTATTTCATGAGAGAAGACCAACTGGTTTGAAAACCAAGTGGAAGATAAGCAGTATGCAACAACACATGTTAGTAAATCAGTGAAGCGACATAGTTAGAGAAGGAAGAACAAAAAGAGAAATATTTCATTGCAGGGAAGAAAGAACATAATTGATCTGGTTCTACAATATTTTTAAACTTAACCTTCATTTTGAATGTGCAGATGCTAGCAACAACGAGGAAGAGGCAACAACATTTGAAAATGAATTAAGGTTATTTGAAGAATGGCTTGCAACAAAATGTTTTGACAAAGTTTCCATTGAAGTTGCAAAGATTAATGTTGAAGAAAACTTGGATGATCAAAACATTAATGAACTTCCATGTATTGGAGTCCTAAAGAGATAAAATTTTATTCTCATCTTATGTTGCAACAAATTGATGTTCAAAAAACTAACAATGAAGATGACACTACAAAAGATGTCTTGTTGTATTAGTCCACATAAAAGCATTTTTTGAAGAGCTAGATGATATGCATGGATAGTCTGGAAAAATGGAAGGGATACTCCATCACATGAAGAAACTGAATTTTGAAGGATACAACAAAAATAAAAATTTGAAGAAATTTAGAGGCTACAGGATCTCAAAGAAATGAAAAATAAAAGGAAATACATCTCATGTCAAAATTTTAAAATTTAAGCCTAGCTGAGACTTAGACCAACATGCATCTTAGTTTAAATTTTTGGTGGTTGCAATTAAGGGGGAGTGTTGGAGAAACTGATTCCAACCGCCTCCTAGGTGTAATAGCTATTAACCCAAGTGTCATAGTTAGTTCCAGTTCAGTTCGATTAGTTAAGTTTTTGTCGAGTTTTACTCTAGTCATTTATTGTTTATGTCCCTTATGTAATTTATTTAATAGTTCGGGCATATCAAGAAGAGTACTTCCCTTCATGTTTTTCATTCACGAACAGTGGCTTGAATAAACTTTAGTCACAACTAATATCTATGATGAGGTCTGAAAGTGTTATTGGGTGTGTTTGTTGATTCATCTAATAATAGAAAAATAGTTGCACATGAATCAATGTAAAGGAACCAAAGGTTAGTGCATAAAACCGTCATGGCAGAGATCTTGCTAGCGAATCAGTTTTACGGAGTGGCAATTTGGATACTTTTAGCAACGGATTGAATGGAGATCGAAAGAGCTTGGAATGTAGCGAAGGCCAAATCGATTAACTAGAAGAGTGAGAGGAATCACACGCATGAAGTATGATGATGCTTCATCATAAAAAGAAAGTTTCAAGTTCGGGTGTGGAGGTTATTTACTTGTCAGATTTGTTGATAACTAGTTATTGAGATGTTGATGGCCACGAAGGTGGGTTGGAGCTTCGAGACGAGAAAGTGTCAAACAATCGGCTTGTTAAGTTGATGAAAAAGATTGTAAATATGTAATGAAAGGTTATGGTAGCCATGAATGATTCTCACTATATTGACAGAAGTAGAAGTTGTGATTATGTGGACTAGTTGAAAAGCCAGGTCAAGATATGGATAAACAAATCTACAGATGTAGTTCATGGATTACACTCCATGGATTGCATGTGATTGTGTTTCTAAAAAATGGGATTCTTCATTATAATGTGTTTGAGTTAAGCATATAGTCCACTTGGCTAGACCATTATGTCGGCAAGATTATGTGGAATAGAAGTCAATTTTTTTTTTAATTTATGTGTATATATGTGGAATGAAGTTTAGCTTATTTTCGACTACATTGTAAAACACATAAATATATTATTTAAATTAAAATACATAGATTTATAATGATATCTTACTATTTAAATAATTTAAGTATAAAATATTTTTTTATTATTATTAAACTCTCATGTTATAAAGATAGTGATTAACTTGAAATAATTCAAGTGAAAATTATATCTCCATTAATAAATATCCTCAATCAATTTTTACAAATATATAACAAAAAAGTGAAAACTTCCTACAAACCATAAATAAAACATGTTAAATGTAAATAATCATTTAAAACAACTCTCACAAAAGAACATGTGAGATATGGAAAGTGTCACAACCTCTAAGAGCTCATGTAACTATCCCTTGAACTTATAGAAAACCGTAATATGTCCACGGGCGAAATAAAACCGTCAATACTAGGTCAATACTAGGAATGATATGGCATTTAAAGAATAAAGGAATTATGATTATGGCTCAAAATTATTTTTCTTACATTAAAAAAAAGGTTAGCTCAATATTATTTTAATCAATAAATTATAAATTAATTCAAAATATTTTAAAATACCTAAAAAAATAACGAAAGTCTTGAAAATTACTAATATTATTTGAACGCTATTAAGGGATGGAATGGAATGAGCAGGGATGGAATGGAATGATTGGAAGGATAACACTACCACTAACAAGGGATTGATATACAGTCTACTACCAGTGATAGAACATATAGCTCTGTACACGATAGATCTAACTTCTAGCAAGGGTCCTACAAGATCTATCAGTACTTATAAGACTTCGGGAGCCAATGAAACTATTTTAGTGAAATTCAATTGTCTCAATTCCTGAGCAACCGGACCAAAAACTCGAGTTCCTTTTGGATTTCCTTCCTGATCAATGACAACGGCTGCATTGTCATCAAAATATCTAAGATAATCAACCCCTAAAGTCATTCATCAAATCCTATAATGAAACAGTATATCATGAAACTCTCACTCGTCATAATCTATGAAACCAAATAAAGTGTGTGAGGTGCTTGATTGTGTCAAAACCAACAACACATTATCGCATGAGCAGTGGAAATGCCGCCTTATTATAATCATAGGAGATAAATATAATAACATTTTAACCTTGGCTCCATAATGCTTAACGAAAGATTACCGCCGACCGAGTGAACATTCGAAGCTGTTTTTCTTGCTCTGTCTTTTTCTTTGTTTTTTTCTATTTCTCAAACTCTTTAACATAAAAACAACGGCTTTTATTACATTTATATTGAAAAATATATTTCACTTAAACATTAAAATAATACAAATATTTTTTAATCTTATCAGCGTATTGAATGCAGTAAGCGTGGAAATAATCGTGATGCGTTTTGGAAAAATAAAGTCGACTGTTTGCAGGCTCAATAACTTCTGAAAATTTAATGCACGACTTTGAGGCATTGGACAGTCTGAAATATCCATGGAAAATCTGATTTCTTTCAAGCTGTTTTATGTTGCAGTTGAAATTAAATTCCAACAATTAATCCAACCGAAGCGGCCACTGCGCCCAGAGTTATCGCAAGCGGATTACGTTACGTTTTCTGACTTCTGCCAATTTTCAGCCAAAGCCTCACCATTAAATTGGGCATGTTTAATTTCACCAAGAAGTAAAAAACTAGTTTATTCTTATCATTGTAATTAGATCTGTGAAGGACCATACCGGATGATCCAGCCGGTGGGGTGGGGATAGGAGTATGAGGGCCACCTGCACATGAAATGTGAGCATTAAACTGGGGCGCATGTTTATGGCTGCTGCAATTAATCCAACGGTAAGCCTCACCATTAAATTGGCCATGTTTAATTTCACCAAAATGCACAAAACTAGTTTATTTTTATCATTGTAATTAGATATGTGAAAGATGATACCGGATGGCGGCGAGGGGGTGAGAACATAGAAAAACGGATCAGTCTCGTAACGCAAATGACAACCCATAGCATTAAAGCGTGCTCCATTTGATGCGGGTGCGCATCCAAACGTACTTGCGACCGATAAGCAAGAGTTGCAGCTCGTATGGGAGAGATCTGTCCAACACTGGGCTAGGCTGTAGATCCAAGGCGAACTATTCCCTTCGAATACATCTGCAGCATAAAGCTTGGCACTCGGCACGGCTCTTTCGGTAATATTTCGGAGCACCTCGCATTCAACACCATAAGGCTGGATATCCCCAGGATTATAATCGTAAAAAGAATGATTGTCGTAACGTAATTAGAAGCAGCCTTCTAATTGAAGGAACCCAGAAGTACTTTTTTGACAATTCTCAAGAAGCGCTGCTTTTATCGTGGATGCGCAGTGTTGGCAGAAAGAGGAATTTAAATCTCCCCTGCACTGGAGAAGCCCATACACAGAATCATTGCTGTTTTGCCCCTCAACAGTAGAGGTAGCGAATCCAGTCGTGGAAACGTTGACTACCAATGATTCCAAAACCTGGTTTAGATGAAGCTGGAAGGGGCTACCGTTTGTATACTGGCTACTCCCGCAACTCTCCCCATTCCAAACCGGAATTGTATAATTTATCTGTTGACCGACTGAGAGGTGCAGACACGTGAATAGAGTGAATGTAATTAGCATGCTTCTGATTGATAGTTTTATCATCATCGCCGTCGCAGCGCAGGGCATGGCATGAGCGCAACCTTTCTGGGTTCAGGGCGCTTCCCTTTTCTACTTTGATGTTTGGAGCCGCTCTTTTATGACCACGCCTGCCAAGGAGCACGCCAAGTTGACCTTTTATCATGGATGTGTATTTTTTTCCGGTGTCGAGTTTGACATTTCCATGATTATCTCTTCATTTTATTTGAGTTAAAAATTTAGAAGACTACTCCAAATTGAAAAATATTAATATTAAACTGTAAAATTCAAATATAATAAAAAGATTCTCCAAAGAAGATGTTCAGAAGTGGGTATTCCTCTCTTTTGATATGACGCCTGGTCACAGTAAAGGGGTTGTGGTTATCATTTCAATGTTGTGGGCAGTATGGGTAGGAATAACAGGATTTAAGATTTGAATTTTATCAAATTGTGTATAGACTGTACGTTGACTAAAGGGGTTGTGGTTATCATTTCAATATTGTGGGCAGTATAGGTAGGAATAAGAGGATTTAAGATTTGAATTTTATCAAATTGTGTATAGACTGTACGTTGACTAAAGGGGTTGTGGTTATCATTTCAATATTGTGGGCAGTATAGGTAGGAATAAGAGGATTTAAGATTTGAATTTTATCAAATTGTGTATAGACTGTACGTTGAATAAAGGGGTTGTGGTTATCATTTCAATATTGTGGGCAGTATAGGTAGGAATAAGAGGATTTAAGATTTGAATTTTATCAAATTGTGTATAGACTGTACGTTGAATAAAGGGGTTGTGGTTATCATTTCAATATTGTGGGCAGTATAGGTAGGAATAAGAGGATTTAAGATTTGAATTTTATCAAATTGTGTATAGACTGTACGTTTACTAAAGGGGTTGTGGTTATCATTTCAATATTGTGGGCAGTATAGGTAGGAATAAAAAGATTTAAGATTTGGATTTTATCAAATTGTGTATAGACTGTATGTTGACTAAAGGGGTTGTGGTTATCATTTCAATATTGTGGGGAGTATAGGTAGGAATAAGAGGATTTAAGATTTGAATTTTATCAAATTGTGTATAGACTGTACGTTGATCATTTTAGCAAAGATGGTAGGAGAAGGCATTTATTTTTGGATGTGGGTAGTGACTAATCCTCACAAATGTTTAGAGATTTCGTAAATGTTTAAAGATTTTAGTCCATAGATGTTATAATTTATTTGTTTTTTTTTTTATAGTATTAATAATGTTTTTTGTTTTTTCGTGTGAATGTATGTTTATCTCTAATATAGTTAATCTATTTTTACAAGTTTTTATTCATAAGATACGTTAGTTAGACAAAGTCATAGATTCTTAATTTATATTACTAATGTAATTTCTTTATAATTATGAGATGCTTTAGTTAAACAAAATTTTAGCAATCTTGATACTTTAAACTTGTGTTATTTATCTAATTTCTTTTAAAAACAATAAATGAAACAAAATTTTTAATCATTTAATTTAATGCAAAATACCTAACTTTAAAATAAATAAAATCATAATAAAAAATTCACAATTTTAATGTTATAAATTTAAAATGCATATAATTTTTCTTAATAAACACCTACTTCACAATACATTAACAGTTACACGTCTTGTTTCTTTATTACACCCAATTATTTAACAATTATTAGAAATTTACATTTACACGTCTGGTTTCTTTATTTTTTCCGAGTCTCGTTTCTTTATTTTTTTCTCCAGGTCAAAGAAGAGTCGTCATTTTTATCACAAGCAAATACTATAATTATCAAAAACTCCAAACTCATTCAAACGCCGAGGAATCTTGCTTGAATATGGATTTTTTGAAAGCGTCCGTCTACCTACTCGATTTCGAAAGGCGTGGAATCGGCTTTCTACGCGCAACAGGCTTTTATATACGGAAGGGAATTCTGAAAGGAGTGGAATGGGAACTTCCATTCTCGTAATTATAATTTTGTAATTATTATAATAGATTATTAAAATTTTGTAATCCTTGGATTAAGTTGTTATGTTATTTTAATTGGTATAATTGGTTTGTTTAGGTTAAACTGGTTTAAGTATGTTAAACAAATTATGGACAAAATTTCATTTCTTTTTTATAAAGATTAATTATGGTGTGGTTTTCATAAAGTGATGGTAAAGTGTCTAAGATTGTTAGATTAAAGCACTTATTTGACACTTACTTTTCCTTTTAGAATAAAAAGGAAACCCTGAAGAGGAAAAAGGGTTTTGTGCAAAAGAAAAGACAACCTGAGAAGTCGAGGTAAGTGTACACACATGACGAGGAGTATTATTGTCTCACAGTTCCCTTGCTACCGGAGGAGTAGAGGGGTAGGGTTTGAAGAATAGTACCTATCAAAACTACAAAATAATTAACTGTGAGAATTTTTATTAGCAAATACACAGTAGGGTTAAAGTAAGGAAAGAAATGCGCAAGCAAGAAATTTAAATAAGATTTACCTCTCAGAAGTAAAGAGGTCATAAGAAACCCTGGGGAGGAAAACAAATTCAAACCGTAAGGATGAAATTTACAATGGAAAGATTAAAAGCTCGTCCATAATTCTCACAGAAGCAATGGGAGCCCTTACCTCGGTCGGCCCTGTTGAAGTCGGGTATCCGTCACTGATAGATGAAAAGGCACAGATGTATTGAGGAAACCATATAAGACCCTCATAGCATTCAGTGTGTAGACTCTGCCAAGCAACATTGACTGAAAACATATAGTGAACCACACTCATCACCGAAAGGAATGTGATGTGCGATCACGACAATGAACAACAAACGAAGGAAAGCAATGCCAGAGGAACTGAAGGAAAAACGCAAAATAATACCTCCATTCTTCACCAAAAACCAACTGCAGTGAAGCATGAGCACATACCAAAGCTGCAGAGCTCAACGGAACGCAGAGACAAAATGGGTGAGTGGTTAGGGTTTGGGGGGTAGGGTATTACCCTAACTACCCCAAGCGCCATTATGACCATCAAATCGACAAGCTACCGAGGGCATACAGGAATGCTGCCCTTGACATCTTGAAAACATTTGAAGAATATGACCTTGCTGCAGTTCCAAGGAACCATAATATTTTGGCTAATGGGTTGTCATTTTCAGCCAGCACTTGTCAGCTACTCACCCCAACAAACAGTATACAGTGCAGTTGAAACATCGTCCAACAGTTCATGAAAATATGAGACATTGGCAAGTGTTTGGAGATGATAAACAGATTGAGAATTTCCTACAATCTAAGGGTGATTTTGAAGATTCCAATCTGTAGTTAAAATGTGAAGAAAATTGTTCCACTAGAGAGAAAACATGTAGGGAGGGACCCCCTCACAATTCTAATGTTAATTTTTTAGAAAATGAAGATAAGCATAGGAAAGAAATGCATGAAGATCTAGGAAAATAAGAATTTGAAGTACTACAGTTCAAAGACAACACCTTGCCTAGATTACTTGTCCCTCTAGAAGAACTTTTTGATTCCAATGATGTCGCTAGGAAGCCAAAAATGGAATCCACATAAGAAAATATAGAGGAGTGCAATCTCGGTAGTAAGCAGGAGCCCAAGATGGTAAAGTTATCAAAGACACTGCCAACATCTATAAAGAATAAATACATTTCTATGTTCAAATACTTTATTGATGTGTTTTCTTGGAGTTATGAAGATCTGAAATCCTACGATACTGATATCATCCAGCACAAAATTCCGGTCAAGGAGAACCATCATCCTTTTAAATAGAAAATGCACAGGATAAATCATGTCCAAATGGCTTTGGTTGAGAACGAGATAAAGAAGATGTAAAATTCTAAGATAATAGTCCCAATCAAGTACTTCGAATGGGTTTCTAATATTGTACCTATGAGAAAGAATACATGAGAGATCAGACTCTGCATTGACTTCAAAAATCTATACAAGGCATCTATTAAGGAAAACTACACCTTACCAAACATGGATCACATATTGCAAAATGTAGTGGGCTCCAAAATAATCTCTCTGCTAGATGGTTTTTTAGGGTAAAATCAAGTGTTGGTACACCTAGATGATCAACACAAAACAACTTTTACCACTTCTTGGGGAACATTCATGTATGTAAAAATGCCCTTTGGATTAATAAATGCTAGTGCCACTTTTCAAAGAGAAATGGATATTTCGTTTTCAGAAGAAATTGGTCTTTTCATCATGATATATATTGATGATATTACAATATATTTGAAGACTGATGAAGAGCATTTGGCCCATTTGAGAAGAGTTTTTGAAAAATGCAGAAGGTTCGGTCTATGTATGAATCCTAAGAAGTCATTATTTGGTCTTGAAGAAGGAAAGCTTCTAGGCCACATCATATATGAAGAAGGGATCAAGATTGAGGGCATATTACAAATTAGTTATGCCAGAAATATTAAAGAGCTGCAATATTTCATTGGAAAGATAAAAATTTTAAGAATGTTTATAGCAAAACTCGCAGAATTCTTGATGAATATCACTAACATGCTCAAGAGAGATTTAGGAGTCAAATCTAAAAAAGAGGCTAAACAGTCTTTTGACCTGGTAAATCAAGCACTCACACAGGCGCCGGTTTTGATCAGCCCTGATTTCACCAAGGACTTTATTATTTTCTCCTTTGCATCAGTGCTCACAGTTGTTGTTGTATTATTGCATAAGAATAAAGATGGGCAAGAGAAACCCATATAATTTTTTAGCCAAGCTTTAAGAGATGCACCTTTGAAGTACAATATTATGGAAAAGCAGGCTTTTGCCCTGATCAAGGCGCTGGAGGATTTTAGAGTGTACATTCTGAATTCACACATCATTGCATTTGTGCCCAATACAACTGTCAAAGACATCATAACACAGGATCTTGATGGAAAAGGAGGCAAGTGGATTATTGTCATCTTGGAGTATGATTTAGAGATCAAGCCCACCGAACTAATCAAGGGATAAGGACTAGCCAAATTGATGGCTGAAACAAATTTTCAAGCACTATATATTAACATGATTCATTCACTGGATGAAAAAGAGGAGATAGTGACTCCAACTATTTAGGAAGCATTCCTAAATTATCCTTGGTGCACAGATATACTTGATGTTCTATTTTATTTAAATGATCCTCTTGGTTTATTGAAAACAAAGGCTAGCTTCCTGAAATTAAAGGCTGTAAAATTCTGCATACTAGAAAAAATTTTGTAATGTAAAGGTTCTGGTGGCATATTTCTTAAATGTTTTCTTCAAGAAGAAGCAAAGAGAGTGATGCATGAATTTCATGAAGGGGATTGTGGAGGCCATCTCTACTAGTAAACCACTGCTAACAAGATCCTTAGGGCTGGTTTTTATTGGCCTACTCTTTTCCTAGACATGCACAAAATTGTAGCTGCATGTCATAAATGCCAAATCTTCGAGGGAAAAAGAAAGTTACTCCCTCTTCCTTTACAACCTATCTTTGTTGAAGCTCGTTTCCAACAATGGGGTTTAGACTTCATTGGAGAAATCCACCCTTCCTCCTCTACCTAGCATAGATGGATCCTCACTTCTACAAAATATTTTACCAAATGGATAGAGACCATCCCTTCCAGAATTGCTACTGACTCAGTGATTATCAAATTCCTTGAAGCCAACATCCTGTCTAGATTTGGTTGTCCTAGGAAAATTATTACAGATAATGCTGATTCTTTTAAAGCCAAGAAGATG
Organism: Pinus albicaulis; assembly: GCA_034641835.2. Lineage (NCBI taxonomy): Eukaryota > Viridiplantae > Streptophyta > Pinopsida > Pinales > Pinaceae > Pinus > Pinus albicaulis. Next base: position 854,911,572 of record CM076570.1, read on the forward strand.
GTGGACTCTTTCTACAAATATCACATTTCTTTGGGACATTCAACAACTTATTACCCTCAAGGTAATGGAATGGTCGAATCTTCCAACAAGAGCTTGGTCAACATCATCAAGATGATGTTGGAAGATACTAAGAAATCTTGGCATAACAAGCTGGTACATGCCTTGTGGGCTGACAGACTGACAACAAAGAAATCAATTGGCATGTCACCATACAAATTAGTCTATGGAATGGATGTAGTTTGACCAAAATCCTTGGGAGTGCCAGCCACAAAACTAATTCAAGAAGTGCAGGCTGAGGAAAATGACGTACAAATGAGAATAAGCTAGACCATCCAGCTGCAGCAGTCCAGAGAAGAGGTCTACAACAGAACTCAGGTGGTGCAAGAAAATATGAAGAATATCTTTGATAAGAGGACAAAAGCCAATGATTTCAATATCAGAGATAAAGTGCTGAAATGGGACTCCAGAAGAGAAGATAAAGGTAAGCATGGCAATTTTGACAACTTGTGGAAAGGGCCATAGATTATTCATTTTTCAGAGGAGATAATGATTTTTTCTTGCAAGAGATGGATGGAATGGAGCTATTTGGAGGTCTTGTCAATGGCAGGATGCTAAAACACTATCTCTGTTAAAAAAATCAGATTGGACTTTCATCATTTTAAATGCCACTACATTACAATTTTCAATAATCCATTGGACAAGGTTGAAGCCCGGAGTGAAGGCCATAAGCCTAGTCTTGTAAGGATTCTAAAAAAAAAAAATGCATATAAATTTTCCTGAAAGTGTTGCAACTCAAAGTGCCACTACTATTGAAAGGATTTTTTGTGCAGTCATACAGTTTGAGCATGGTTGTACAATTTTGATTTTTTTGCTGATGGGTTAGAAAATGAAGGTTTTCCAAACCATTTAATCTTTGCTTATTAGTAGGTAGGTAGAAAATGACATTGGTTCAACAGCCTAATCTGAACTAATAGGAGGAAGAAGGGATAGGTGATAGGTTATAGATTCAAAAGAAAAATAGTGTCAGGGTCTATAAGTCTAAATGCATCCCAAAAGGAAGAAAAATGATTAGAATCATAGATTGGGTAGATAGGTGTGTAAGTGATCTCTCAGTACTTTGAGCATGTTTCCACTCTTCAGAGTCAGGTCAATTTTTAGTCTCAGGATCAAGTGTGTTCCAAACTTTAGTTTTGCAGAGGGTGTTGATTTCAGCTTGAAATATTGTCAGCCATAGAGGTATTTTGCAATAAATTGAGTTGCAGATTTGGGATCAGCCCAATGAATTGGGCTACTAGTCTACGATGTTCTTGAAACCTCTTGAAGGAGTCGTCATCCCCAGTTGGAGCCACTATTAGACTCATGTATTTCACAGTATCACAAGGTGACTGATCACTGATTAGATTGTTTATATACTGAATATAAAATTCTATGGCTATCATTTACTTTTAGAGAATAAAGGGAGACCCTGAATTTCAAAGAACATCAAATGAATCAATTTGACTTATAGTTCAGTGGAAAGGAGAAAAATTGTTTCTGATAAGGTAATGGTGATCAAACTTCATTGATGCCCTCATTTCACTTCATTCACTCTCTGTTCCCCTCATTTTCTCTGTATTCTGAATTTAAGAACCCACCCCTCCATTTATACCTTTTGATTTTCATTTCCCTAGATCATTTCCCTTTTTACCACATACACAAGTCACTTTTCGCATTAGCCAAATCACAATTTTCTTTAGAAAACCATAGCATATAAACCTTTCAGAAGTGATATGCGATTAAAGTGGGACCCATTGACCCCACACTTCGCAACCCGCAAGCTTCAAGCCATACCTCTTAAAATACTTTGCCAAAGCTTATTTTTCTACTGATGCAATGAAAGTGGGACCCATCATACCTTACCTCACCACCAAAATCAAAGGCAACCCTCGTTTCTCCCTTATTCCTTGTATTTCTCTATACCACACTCGCCCACGCCTAAGTGCCCGTAGATCGCAAATTATAACTCATTCCATGTTCCGCCAAAAGTTAAGTCTTGCGATCGTCGATGTGCGATATCACGTTGCACAAATTATAAATCATTACCATGTTTCGCCAAACGTTAAGTCTTGCGATCGTCGAGGTGCGATATTGCATAAAGCAGGTTATAAATCTTCACTCTATCGCACTTCAAAAATTTTAAAGTTTAAAATATACAGAAAACCTTCCGACTTGTGATTTTGTGATGCAGTGGGGCCCGATAGGAGATCGCAAATCACAGATGTTAGAAGACAAGCACAAAGGAAAAATGTTAAATTCACCGATTGGTGACATGAGGTGATGTGGCATAGTGATTGGTGACATGAGATGATGTGGCATAGTGACGTGGCAGATGACATGGCAAGTGATGTGGCATGGTTACATGGCTTTGACTCCACATATTGTAGATGACCTATGATGGCGTGGTAGTTGATGTGGAAGATGACCTGGCAGGGTGACGTGGGAGTGATGTGGCCCTGGCCCACATAGAGCACATCAAAAGTCTTAAAGATTAAGCGCAAAGGGTAAATTTTAAAATTTTTGACTTGTGATGTGTGATGGGTGGGACTCGACTACAAGGTGCACATCTCAAGTTTTTAAAGAAAGCATGAAGGAAAGTTAAAAAATAGTGATATCGACACGGATGCGATGTACCCTAGAGCAAAGCCCTAAATATTTTCAAGTCCAAGCAGGCCCATTTGCTCCTCTCCCCGTTAATTCTGGTTTAAATCCCCCATAGCTCCCCACTATATTCGGCCACCTCCGCACATCATACAACCCACAACGTTTTTCGGCCACCTCGAGTATTCGAACTTTATCATGAGGGGGTGGGGGGGGGAGGGGTGGGGATCTAGAATGGGTGGTATCCGATACTGCCCATCTGGCTAACGTCTTGCGCCCAGGGCTATTGTGCACCCCCCTCTACAAAAACCGCTTACTAGTCATAACCCCCTCCGAAAATCCCTTTGTGCCATTTACCAAACCACTGCACCTTTTTTATCGTTGCATGTACTTTCCTCACCACGTTTGCTCTTGCTGTCTGTTTGCAGTGACATCCCCTCCTGTTAAAATAAAATTTTTGTGCCATAAATGGTTGGGCCATTACCTAACGAACCCACCCCACATCCACACCTTCACATTACTATTTAAATAGACAAATTTCAGCATAACTAGACAATTTACTCAATAATTATTGTCAAAATAATACAAGTGTTGAATTTGCAAGTAATATTGAAGAAAGTGTGAATTTCAAAGAGGAACTGTCACCACTGTGTGAAATCGGATTACAGGGCTCCTTTAGACTGTCAATCCTGGTTGCTATTCCATGTTGTTATATCCCTTCCCAATGCTAACCCAATATCATTTCCCTTCTCAAGTTCCCCTCTCTGTTATCCATTCTCCATTACAGGTTTGTGAAAGAAGAAGCATTGAGGAAAATTCCTCCAAATCTAGATCAAAAACCTTTTAATCCAATGGTCTACCCACAAGTGGACCTGGATCACTTGGCTCCAGTAGATAGAGATTACAGAATTCATGAGACAGAGTCTGAGTCTGATTTTTTTGATGTTTACTTATGGTTTGAGGACCAATTCCTCGAAGGAATAGATGACCTTAGCCTATGGGAGACCCAATTTCGCCTTTACATCTTCCCAAAGACCCATACTTTCCTAGAGTTCATCAGGAAGTGTCGGAGCTGTTATAATATTAACCAGAGGACCATAGTCACCCCAATAGGAGAAATCTTGTTTGCCATCAATGCCCAATCCATCAAGCAAATGATGCAGGCCCCCACTCCTGAACAACTGGCCCCTTTCTCATATGAAGTCTTCATAGAGTGTTATTAGAAGCTTGACCCTGCCAGCAAATCCAAAACCTTGCAATTTTCTATGACCCCTGATACCCCAATGCCTGCAAAGAATCCTCCTTATCCCTCATCTACCTTTTTTGATAGGACCCAACACATTATGTCTGTTTTATCTTATCACACTCATCAGTGGGTAGAGGAAGTTGTGATAGGTTTCTTTTCCACTCTTTCCCCAGGTGCTAAACCCATAGTCCTGTTCAACTATGCTCAATTTCTTGCAAAGGCCATTCATCAACAATTTTTAAAATTTGGCACAGAGGAGGTTTTCAAATATTCCTTTGTGTTGTTATATATGTATGTCCATTTACAGTCTAGAAGGTTTAAGTTTCAGATGTCCAAATTAAATGAAGATAATGAGCCCCAATCCATCATATTCTAGACTACCCTACTACTAAAAGAAAATAAGGATTTTACATACAAGTATTTTGTGAATTTATTTGTGCATCCAACCATCAACACACTCAATGATGCTGTAGAGCCTAGGATAAATGAGGAAATTAGAAAAACCATGCAACTAATAGAACAAGTGAAGACATAAAATTGGTATTTGTATCAAAATTACACAGATATTCGAGTCTATGAATGTGAGCTAGCTCCTTACAAATTGCCAAAGTTCCTCTCCATGAGGGTTTTTGCACTGGAATACATAGGAAAATGATACATGCAGATGAGCTCCACTTTGTCTCTGCAAAGAAGAAGACTCAGTTCAGGATCAAAACACAAATTGAGCCTTTCATCTGTAACAATAGAGCAGTAAGAGAGGAAGCATAGAAGACACTGAAGGAGATGGGTTTCAGCCACAACCTCACTTGGTCTTATGACCCTGCAGGGATTATCTCCAGGAGAATGTGGAAATCAAGTCCACACCTTATGTTCACACAAACAGGCCTTCAATTGAACAATATGCCAATAGAAGAGAATGGGTGACTAATAGCCTCCAAGAAGACAAATAATGAGTGTCCTCCACTCCAGGCATCTAGACCCCAACACCACAAGGAAGGAAGAATGCAGAAGGAAGAGAGGACAAGGGGAAAGAGCAAGAAAAAGAGATAGGGAGAAAAAGGCCAAGAGAGGATCAACCACCTTTAGTGAATGATACCTCTAGTAAGGAATTCAAAATAATATATAGGAATAAATCCCGAATGCATATGGATATTGATCAAGGAGGGGAATCAGAGCAAAAAACAATGGTTCATATTGCAGACACCCCTGGACCATCTCTAGTGGGTGGTCAAACAATGGTTTCCCCTACATCTACTACCACAACATATCTGCAGCAGCAAGCCTTGCAGGCATATACTTCCAGACCTATCATAGAAGGCCAAGAAAAATCAATTTATGATACATTCAAGGAAATAAAATTGAGAAATGAGGTGTTGAAGACCAAAACATAAAATCAATTCTAGAAGTAGACCCAAATTTCACAAAGTAGGTTACTGTCTGCTTTTCACACCGAGAAGAAAAGGATGTAGATGGCATTTCTAGAAGCTTTGCTACCACAACACCAAGGAGTAGATGTAATATTACCAATTATTCCTAAGCTAATGGGAATATTCATTTTTGTTTTTCTTTTCTGTTTCATGAATAAAATTGTAAGGAAGGATCATAAAACTCCTAAATAGTAAATAAATCAATGCCAAATGTGAAAAAGGCTTTATCTTGGTTGAATAAGAAGGCACCCTTAGGTGTGAAATGGGCTAAATATTTTGACTGGGTCAACCATGACCAAATCAACAGCGTTGTCTTGGAGGAGTGGCCATCAATGAGGCACGACGTAGTTTTAAATGGAGGTGGCTCATGTGAAAGGAGCTATTTCATTGAAGGTGGTTTAGGGTTTCACAAGATCTCAACTTATAAAAGGAAGGGAATGGCAGCATGAGAAGGTTGTTGATGAACATTATATTTCTGAATATATTGTCTGTTTAGACATATATCATTCTCTTGTTGTTTAGTTGAGAATTGTGCTATTTAGCACAAGGACTTACTATTTAGGAATTCCATCTCTTTCCTTGAGTGGCCTCTTGGAAGAGCTTTGAAATTCTTGTCCACTATCAGAATGAAGGCCAAGCTTCTACTTCCAACTAAAACACAGATCTTGTTGAGCGTTTGGTTGTCTTTGTAAGCTGCAGCAAGTGGATTCTAGATCTACTTAGATCTAGACCATTCTAGTGATCTTTTTTAGTGGGGAAGGCTTCTATCCCATTGGCAAGAGAGTATTGTATCAGTGGAGCATTATATTTAGATCTTTGCATGTGCCCAAACATATCTTAAACCCTATAGCGTAGTTTTACTTCCATATATGTGTTTTTCTGTAGGTGCTGTTGCAGGGTCTTTTGGCATAACTTTCTGCAGGAGTGATTTTCATGTGTTGGGGTTCTGCTCTTCACCCTTGAGATCCATTGGAGAGGATCAACATATTGTATATTTCAGATATGATATGCATATATCTAAACATTACTGAATATCTGAAAATTTCTGTAGATCTACAACTTTTATATTTCAGATCTACTCCTTGTACTTCATGTTTTGGTAAAAATTCCAAGGGGGATTTGAAGAAGATCATATCTAGGGTATGGATCTAACATAGATCTAACTCTTCATACAAATATCTGCTTTAGATATGAAGTGAAATCTACAACAGTTGCAGCCAATAAAATAACGTTGTCAAGCTATTTTCAGACTTAATACATGGTTGCAACACCTCTTTTTTAGGATTTTCTTCTATAAAAGTCTTCTATTTCCTGTTGTACATCTCATGGGATATCTTGTGCATATATTTTTTTGATGTAAATGTAAATAAAGAGCCCCCATATTTGGCTCCTTCTTCTACTTAGATTATCTGTGTTATTCCTCTGCATTATTGTTTAATATTGTTGCATTCCCCATTTGGGAATATTACAGTGGTATCAGAGCATAATCTTGGCACAGCCCGTGCATTCTAAGAAGAAAATATGTCTTTCCAAGAAAGGAAAATACAGAAGAATAATATTGATTACAATGAAGACAAAGAACACAAGGGTGAAACCCCTTTATCTGGAAGAATGAAAGGGAAAGAGTTCTCAAAAACTTTGTTTCAAACTATGCATGAAATGAAAAGAGAAATTAGGGGAATGGGGAGGGAAAGACATGAAGATCCCTAAAGGAGAATTGCACATGAAGAAAGCCCCAGTTCTTCATATTTTGTGTGTGAGCATTCAGCCACACAACCAAATCTAAAATGTTATAGCATGCCTACATTCCTAGCAAGAGAAGAAGCAGAAGGAGAGACACCAAAAGAGGAGACTCTTGGTGACTATCTCCAAGAATATGAATCTTAGTCTAAAAGATTCAAAGTACATCTAAACTTCCCAGATTTTTTTCAACTTAAAGAAGAGAGAAGATGCAGCATATACAAGAGAAGCAGAGGGTGCATGCAACACACTTTGGGTAGGATCTTTCTACCTACTTTTGATGGATCACCCAAGAGCTCAGCCAAGTATTGGGTAAAGAATCTAGACACATATTTCCAGTTGCATCAAGTTTAATAACAAGAAGCCATAAGAATATAAGCACTACATCTCCAAGGTAAGGCTTATGCTTCATGGTTATTTGAATCTTCTTCATTGAAAAATGTAAATATCTCTACTTATGCAAAGTTCACTAGGAGTTTAGTGAAAATATTTGATGATAAGCCATCTAAAATTCTTTGTGAAAGAAAACCAAGCCCAAGAATTCAGAACCTTTGCATGAGATGAAAGGATCCGTGAAGATAACTCCATTTCAGAACATTGTTCAGGGGGTTAAAGATCTGCTACATGCTTTTCCAAGGGAAAGGGACCCACTTCAGTAAGAACATTCTTCTCAAGAAGAAGACATGAGGGCTCCCTTTTCAAAAGCACATCAAGAGAAATGATCTCTTAATGATGAGGAATTCTCCATGGATGAGGAAAAGGAAGATGAAGAGCTGGAAGGATCCTCTAGCACTTTGACAGCAGGATGAGATCCACTTTTGTTGGGAGATGGAGGTGAAGCAATTGCTTCCACTAGGACGGTTCTTGTCTCTTTGCAAGAAGCTCCCAGGGATCTTACACATGAGGAGAATGGAAAACATGTGTTTATGATGATAGACAATGAGAAAAAACAATGGAGGGAATGTGTTCCAACATTGCATATAGTTTTGGGAACACACACTATGACAGATCAGTCCTTTGTGATCAAGAATATTGATAGCAAGGAGATGTTGGGTGTTCATGGGTTAACTACATCTGAAGGAAGTACCTTAGACTATGAGATCTTGTAGAAGGCAGGAGAAGAAGAACAATGAAAGGATCACAGTGCTAACATGACAGGAGGTGATTGACTATTACATGGAGGAAAATATGGGGAAATTGCTCCAATCAGAGACACTCTTACTTCCTTAAGAGTGATACCACATTTTCATGAGACTTCCACACGAAAATCAGAGATGGATTTGCGTAGTGGAAGAAGTGATGATGATTCCATATTTTATGCACATGGGAATGAGCCATGAGAAATAATCCTTTTGTGGTAAACCACATGGGATACCACCTGATTTAGATTTGGTCAAAAATGTTTCATGCATTGATGCTCCATTCATAGGTCTAAGAAGGAAGGGAGGATTAGAAGACCATACTACATCACGGAGAGTAGTGGGAAAAATCAAGGAGAGGAGAAATATTTTTCCCTTATCGCCATTATGAATTCTCTCATCTCATACTGGACTGAGAAAATATGTTACAAGGATGAAGAATAACACCATCATCGAGCAAGGGAGGCAATCCTTGATTATGAAGAATCAGAAGACAATCTCAATTGGAGAGTAGTCTTCCATACATGATAGGAGATGGTGGTCACACATGCATACTTTGGCAAGACCAAGGAGGTTTTGGATAGATGATAGCCCTCCATGAAAGACTAACTTCTAATAACTTCCATTTTCTTTTGAGCACGTGCATATGCAAGAAGGGCAACAAGGAAGGAATAGAAACCTTCCATGTTATACCTTTTGCATGGGAGATGTCAAGGAGGAGAGAAACGTGATACATGGCCTGCCAATATACACCTTTGGCATGGGAGATGTCAAGGAGAAGAGCATAAACATGGCAGCCATTTCAGTTGACACATTATCCATATTGAAAATCGCAGCTATTGGTGGAATATCCCAAGGATCTTCACACATGCATGATTCTTGATGACTTGTTACATGATGAAGGCTATTCAATCCAAGATGGAGTCATCTATGATCATGGTAGGATATTATTATCTAGAGCCTCCAAGCTCAAGGAGAAGTTACTAAAAAGGGCCTATGAAAAGTTCTGTTTCAGCCACACCTATTCCATGAAGCTCAACAACATCATCTTGAGGAGCTACTATTGGGAGGGCTTTGAAGAAGAACTATATCAGCATTCTCAAAGATGCATGTACCATGTTGAGATGGAGCAGCAACATAACTCTATGGAAGACTTAAATCAGCCCTCTCTTTCCCATTTTGTGGAAGGGAATATATCTATGCACCACACCCTTTATATGAGGAGGATTATGGGTGAAGAACATGCTCATGTAAAACATGTTTTATATTATGATTGTATGCATTATTTCACCATGTTTATGTAGGACATGGCTCCAAGGAGGAGTATTATATATTATAAACTTCATGGCCAATATTGGGCCATAAAAATTTCTAAATTTGGCCACTCCCTTGATGAACAAAGGGAGATTTTGTAGCATGATGGGTGCTTCCCTAAGGCACCAAATATATCTCACACTTTCAGCCACCTACATATGCACAAATTTGTGTTTGCATATACATTATTTTGATCCCATACATTTATGATGTACTTGTAATTTTTATGAGGATGTATGGAGGTAGGAGGGAAGGTATGTATGTGCCCTATGATATTTATATTCTCCATGTACCTTATGCTACATATTTCAGGGAGAACATTGAGCAAACCATGTTTGTTTCATATGATCTATTGTCTCCTTATGGGATGGGTTGTTTGCATCTCATGAAAACCTTGGAGGAAGAATTCATGGAGGGATGGTTTGGTGAACACTTATCTTATGGAGGGAGCTTACCATATGTTTGTGCCACCAATGGAAGAGAAGAGGAGTTGTAGCACTCACCTTATCAATTGCTTTAGGACAAGCAACATTGTGGAGGGGAGAACTGTAATATTCCCAATTAGTCCTAAGCCAATGGGAATATTCATTTTTGTTTTTCTTTTCTGTTTCATGAATAGAATTGTAAGGGAGGATCATAAAACTCCTTAACAGTAAATAAATCAATGCCAAATGTGAAAATTCTATATATTTGATGAATAATAAGGCACGCTTATGTGTGAAAGCGACTAAACATTTTGACTGGGTCAACCATGACCAAATCAACAACGTTGTCTAGGAGGAGTGGCCATCAATGAGGCACAAAGCAGTTTTAGATGGAGGTGGCCCATGTGAAAGGAGCTATTTCATTGAAGGTGGTTTAGGGTTTTGCAGGCTCTCAACATATAAAAGGAAGAGAATGGCAACATGAGAATATTGTTTATGAACATTTATTTATGAATATAATGTCTGTTTAGACATATATCATTCTCTTGCTGTTTAGCTGAGAATTGTGTTTTTTAGCACAAGGAATTCATGTTTAGGAATTCCATCTCTTTCCTTCAGAGGCCTCTTGGAAGAGTTTTGCATTTCTTTTCCACTATCAAGCTGAAGGTCAAGCTTCTACTTCCAAGTACAACGCAGATCCTATTGAGGGTTTGGTTGTCTTTGTAAGCTGCAACATGTGAAGGCTAGATCTATTCATATCTAGACCATTCTAGTGATCCTTTTTAGTGGGGAAGGATTCTATCCCATTGAAAAGAGAGTATTGGATTAGGGGAGAATTAGATTTAGATCTTGGCATGTGGCCAAAAATATCTTAAACCCTACAACACAGTTTTACTTCTAGATCTATGTTTTTCTGTAGGTATTGTTGCAGGGTATTTCGGCATAAGTTTCTGGAGGAGTGATTTTCATGTGTTGGGGTTCTGCCCTTCACCCTTGAGATCCATTGGAGAGGATCAAAATATTGTATATTTTACATCTGATCTACATATATCTGAACATTACTGAATATCTGAAGATTTTTACAGATCTGTAGCTTTTAGATCTCAGATCTACTCCTTTTACTTCATGTTTTGCTAAAAAACCCAAGGGGAATTTGAAGAAGAGCCTATCTAGTGTATGGATCTGATATAGATCTAAATTTTCATACACATATCTACTCTAGATCTGAAGTGAAATCTACAACAGTTGCAACCAATAAAATAATTCTTTCAAGCTCTTTTCAGTCTTAATACATGGTTGCAACACATCTTTTTGAGGATTTTCTTCTATAAAAGTCTTCTATTTCCTATTGTACATCTCATGGGATATATTGTGCATATATTTTGTTGTTGTAAATGTAAATAAAGAGCCTCCATATGCCTCCTTCTTCTACTTAGATTTTCTGTGTTATTTCTTTGCATAATTGTTTAATATTGCTGCATTGCCCATTTGGGAATATTACATTAGATGGAATTACACAAGAAGACTAGAGAAATGATAGCCTCCACCCTCACAAGTACTGCTATGAGCTTGTCAAAGCTTCAGATATCCTTATCCAATGCTCAATCACAACTCAGAATAGAGAAGATACCTGCCATGCCTAATGACTCAAGGATCAAGTCTTTTGAAGATTTAATAATGAAGTTGGGTCATGACCCAACCAATGTTCAAGATATGGAGGAAGCTTTAAAGAATAAAAATGTTGATATAGTAGCCCTCAGGAAACAAATTAAGATTCCAGGAACATAAGACCCCTTGGCCAAAGCCACGTAGGAAGAGGAATCACAGAAGGTAGAGCTATTGAAGTTAGTTATAGAACAGTTTCCCCAAATCAAATAGATGGAGAATGAGATGGAGAAACTACTAAAGGAGAAAGAAGAAGAAGCTTGAGTTACACTCATCCCAGTGGAAGTTACCCCCATATCAAAAGTTCCATCAAATGTTCCCACCGCTGTTGGAACACCTAGTATGACAGACGAGTTGTTAAAGGCCATGGAAATCATGACCCTACAGTCACAAGGTATCGGGAAATTGGAAGCATAGATTGGCATCCTAAAAGATCAAAAGACCAGGACTGAAACTGCCCATGAGATAGCCAAGAAGCAGATCGAGAGATTGGAGAAGGTAGAGAAGGAATTTTCAGATAGCAGCATTCTAGGCCAAAAGAATTTGATAATCTAGGGTAGTATCATTAACTCAGTGGAAGAAATGTGGCACCCCATCAACATCATTTTTTAACGAAAAGAGTTGGTGGACAACTGCGCAGTGGCCATTGAAAAAGAAAATCAGGAATTAGGAAACATGCTAAAAACAACCCCTAAGATTATAGAATTCCTGAACTCTAAGACCAACTATGAGCTTGAAGTGTTAGATGTACTAGACAGAAAAACAACCATGTTATAAGTGAAAAAGATCCTCACTAACAGGAATTTAGTAAGGCAATTGGAGGATAATTGTTTTGAGTTGGACATGGGCATTAGAAGCTTCCTGAACAAGATTGAACCTATAATAGAAAAAGGATTTCCCTCACTGTTTGTGACCAATAAAAATCTGATCCGAAGGGAATATTATATGACCAAACTCAGAGAGGCAGCTAAGGATACCACCAAATTCAGTAGCATTCAAGGAAGGGTGACTGAGAAATTTATCTGGGATCTCTTGAGTAATGAAATATTTATTCAACATGAGCTGAAGCATATTTTCCCCACCAGGCCCACTTTCAGCAAATACACAGAGGTGGACGAAGTATACTGGCAAGTTATAAGCATGAAAATCCCCAGCAGGAAAGCGTGGAATAGGTTGTGTAAATTTCAAGATTGAAAAGGCACGATAGACACCTCAGAACAACCACCGGTTGATTAGCAGTGCCAACAATGCATCCTCCTTTATGATATATGCAGTGGTGGCCCAAGGAAAGAGCAATATGTCAGAACCACCCAATGTCGCCTCCTTGCAACCATCTCAGCCGCCACTAAGTCATTTTTGGATTCACGAAGAGCCGCCTAATTTTTTTCATTCTTGAAGAGTTACCAAAATTAATTCTACAGGTGGTGTTGTCAAAGATTTTCTTTATCCAAGCCTTGCATGGCCACACTTGTCTAATTTCATTTTGTTTTTAATTAATGAAGTTTTCCAAAGTAGATTAAGGAAACCAACTTAGTTTTTAGTTAAATAATGCTAGGATTCTCATTATCAAGGGTTTGATATTCTTAGCACTTGCATTGTAAGAATTAATATATTGGAGCACTGTAATTTTGGAGCTGGACATCAATAATCAAAGACCGTTTACAGGATCCTTGAGTTGTGTTAAATTGGTGATGTGTTACTTCTCTGTTTAAATGTTTCCGTTGTTTTCTCTACTACATATCTATTCATCTAATTGTAAATCAGAAATTTTAGATCAATATTTATTCTCAGAGCACCTTAATTCTATGTGCATTTACAATCTAAATATTTTATGTGGAAATCTGATTAAACAATTATTAACTACTCTTTATTCATTATTGAACCTTACCATTTCTTTCACCTCATAATTCATGCAGCTCTTAAGACCCATTCAGCACAGTTAGCTTTCCTTATGATTTCCTCATTATTTTGATGTGGCATTCTAGCCTTTTGACCCCATCGCCAAATGTAATAGTCCCTACAACCCTATCTGTCCAACCACACAATCAATTAAACAAACAACCCCCGTCACTATAACTAGCCTAATATCTTCAATTATAACAAGCAAGCTAAATCATAAATCTTATAAAATAGAGAGAGCCCTCTCTGAGTCTAGGAAGGCTAGGTCACAGACTCCAAAGTGGTTTGATGTTGTCCTCTGTCACTTGTTCTTGCGAATCTTACAAATTATGGAGGGCTAAAAACGAGTATTTCTCCCAAGAAATTGAGGCATTTTGCAAATGTTGGGGAATCACAAGCTTCAAGAAAACTCCACATGGTCTTGAGCAAGATGGCCATCCTAAGAGATAAAATCAAATGTTGATAAAAAATGTATGAAGCATGAGAGAGAATGCTAGCTGACGAAAATGATTTTCAGCTGAAGTAGTTTCTACAACTAATTACACAATCTCGAGCAAGATGGCCATGCTAAGAGACCAAATCAGACATTTATAAAAAATTCATGAAGCATGAGAGAGAATGCTAGCTTACGCAAATAATTTTGAGGTGAAGCAGTTGCTCCAACTAATTATTTGATTAATATGTCACCAAGTTCAATTTTGGGTGACATGAAACTAGAGGAAGTCAAAGTGTAAATAGGCATTCTCTTGCACATCTTAGGTTTATGAACTGTGAAACATGCTTGTATCTGGCTAAGGTGGATAAGACAAAACTTGAAAACCTAGCTTGAGAAAATTTATTGAGTAGAAGTAGTTGCTGCAACTAATTATTTAATTAATATGTCACCAAGTTCAATTTTAGGGGACGTGACACTAGAGGAAGTCGAAGTGGAAAGAATTCATCTTGAACATATTAGGTTTCTGAAGTGTGAAACATGCATGTATGTGGATAAGTTGTATAAGAAAAAAATTGACAGCATATTGGTGAACTTCCTTGATCCTTTATTGGCTATTGAGAAGGAGTATGAATCCACCACCATTAATAGCAAGGTAACCCCTAGTAGATCAAGGGCTATAAGTTGTGGTTTTCATCTGAACATCAACATACCTACTACCATGCTTACAACCAGGATGTGATTTTCGAGGAGGATAAATATAGTGGAGATCAACATCAAGAACCCATTACAAAACAAAAGTACAGCCTGTGGTGATTCTAGATGAGCATAGATGAATAGCTGCAAAAGATGTCGAATATGGAAATTCTAGAGGAAAAAAATGAAATTCATCTTCCTTTTTCATTCCAACGAGAGGAAAATCAATCATCAATGACAATTCAAAATATGAAATATGAGCATGACCAACCAAATTGGGGTCAGAGTTTAAGGAACCTTCGTAAGTGACTGGGGCATAGCCGCCTAAGTGATATGGCTATGAGCCATATAATTTTAGTTTTTTTTCTTTATTTTCCATGGGTGATGAGAAAAAAAATGTCAGAGAGGCTCTTAGTGGAGATGAAGCTTATTATTGGAAAAAATTCTTAGATGAAGAAAAAAATACCATGGAACACAACCAAACCTACCATTTGCAGGAGTTTCCTAAAGGAAAAAAGGCCAATTGATGAAAATGAGTGTTTAAGGAGAAGTATAATACAAATGGTCCAATACAGAAATATAAACCTCATTGGTAATAAAGGGGTACTCTTAAGTTGAGGATGTTGATTATGATGAGGCTTTTTCTTTGATGGCCAAAATGACCTGCAATATGTTGATGATGGTGCTAGTAAATGGTTATGATTTGGAAGTGGAGAAAACAAATATGAAGAGCAATTTTTTAAATGGTGAGCTCAGAGAAGAAATCTTCATGAAGCAATGAGAAGGAAAGTATTTATGATAAAATAGAGACAAGACATGGTGTTTCAATTTAAGAGATCAGTATATATATTGAAGCAGTACCAAGACAGTGGTAGTACCAGTGGTTTAAGAAACATGTTGCTAGACAAGGCTGCATAAGGAGTGATGCAAATTAGTATGTTTGCTTCAAGCAACAATATAATCGCTTCATTTTTCTAAGCTTATATTTTGATGACAAATTTTTTGACAAGTCACAACAAAATAACTAATCAAGGAAACCAAGTTCCAATTGTCATGTAATTTTGACATGAAGAACTTAGGTGAGTTTCACTATTTCTTGGGAATTCAAATGAAGAAAGGCCACCAAAATTGGAAATTGTTTACCAACAATAGAAACGATTTGTAAAGCATGCTTGAGCTTCTTAGGTCCTAATATGGATAAGTGTAAACCAGTTTTCACTCATCCTCAACTGGGGTCATGTTTTTCCACTCACATGAGTCCGAAGAGCCAAAAAGAAGAAGAAGAGACAACAAGAATTTCATATGTAGTGTGGCTGGTAGCCTTATATATGTATTAGTATTTACAAGACTAGATAACATTGGAAAAGTGTCAAGGGGATCTTTGGGTACATATGGGGCACTAATGACTATGTTATTTGCTATGAGGAAGATGGAGGAGAAAAAACTTTAGCTGCATGGATTTTTTTATGTTGACTAGGAAGATGATATGCACAATGTAAATTATACTGGTGCTTATCTATTTATCATGTTTTGAAGGAGTTTTGAGTTGAAGAGGAAATGAGTGGTTTCCCAATCAAGTATTGAGGAAGAGAACATTTCAATTTCTTAAACAACCAAGGAAATTTTTTAATTCAAGAAATTATGCAGAGATATTGGGTTTGAATAGGGGACATTGCCTAATTTTTGTGACAATCAAAATGCAATTTCTTTGAGAAAGAATCCAAAATTCCTTTCTCAGAGAAGAATATCAACGAAAAATTATACTATAATAAAAGGTGATGAAATCTAGTGATATAAGTCTACTAAATTTTAATTCCAAATATAATGTGGTAGATGCCTTAATGCAATGGACTGAAAGAAATTAGTGGGGCAAGGTGGGGAGCCAAACTCGTTTGAAATTATTGCCAAGTGATAGATTGTTAGGATATGTGAAAATTAATTTTTCAACGCAGCAGATCTAATTTTCTGTGTGCATAAAATATATAGTTGGCATGGCCCTTGCTTTCAGAGTGAATATAATTGCATAAAGCATTCAAAGTTTTCTAAATTTTGGGATTTCCGTTGAAGTCTACCTATATTTTTTACAACTTACTGTAATTCTTCAAATTTTATCCAATAATTGTCAGGAGACATGATCATAAAAGTTATTTTCTCCCACCATTATTGGAAAATGTAACCCCATACAAACACATTAGGAGACAACGTTTTTATTTTAGATTGTCATTCCCCTCCATGCCCCACAAAAGTGTTGGAGTCACTATCAAATTTTCATGACAACCACAAACTCTGGGATAGTTTTCATTAGATATTTTTGGCCCTTCCTGTGAACATGGCCATTTTGTGAAATTCATGTTGAATTTATATTTTGAAGAAGAGAAAGATAATTGAAATGGTGGCATTTTCATCTCATAAATGGAAGATTACTTTGCCTTTTGTAGAGCAGTGTGGTCAAACTCAGCTAGTACACTCAAAATTAGCTGATTTTGACTCATCTCGGTGACAAAACAAATCGAATTTCAACAACTAGCCTAGTCTAAGTTGACTCATTCCATCAAGTCACATAATGACTCTGTTAAGTCAATGTTAATGTTATAATATTATTTTCCGTACTAAGAGTATACCTTAGAGACACCCTGATGAATCATCATTTTTCTGCACTTGGAAACAAAGATTAGCAGGTTCATCACTCCTTGTACACTGACAAGGAGTGATGATTACTTAATTTCATTCAATAGAAATTGATGACCTGGTCAAGCTTTTATATTTTCTCATTTTCAAGGGGGTCATTTTGAAAAGGTTTGAATTGCCTCATCTAATGGCTTAGTAACACATACTTGACTCTGAATTTAACAAGACCTAGGGGTTTAGCTTCATCCTCTCCACACCAAAACTATATAATGAAGCCACTTCAAAGAGATATATGTAACTACATACTATTGAAAATATTATAGGGAGCTTTCTTTTTGCCATAGCAAAACTCATGGCAGCAAGAAATCTCTCTCTAATATTTTTAAGCAGCATGTAGTTATGTATCTCTCTATCTCTCTCCCTTAGAAATAACTTCACCACATAGACTTGGTGAGGAGAGGAGAGGAAGAATCTATACCCTTATGTCTTATTGAATTCAAGATTTAGTATAAGTTCTCAAGAAATTAGATGAGGTAATTCAAATATTTTCAAACTGATCCCCTAAAAATGAGCAAATCTAAAAGCTTGACCAGGTCATTCTTGTTGAAGGCGTTAAGAAATCATTTCTCCTTGCAGTAAGGAAGAGGGAGATGCATTTCTATTTTTTAGTATACACGCAACAATGAACCTACTAATATTTATTTCTTAGGGAAGAAAAGTGGTGCTTCAGCAAGGTGACGTCAGGTTGTCTCTAGTAAAATCTTAGGATTGAAAATAAGGTTCTAACAACTAGTGCTTGATGTGGGCCCATTTAAAAAAAAATGAGCTATATTAAATTTAACCAAAAAATAAAAAAATATAACCATATATTACATCTTCAGAAGTCTCCCTCACCTCATTTATTGGACATTACTTTTGTGGAGAGAGCTTGTAAATGAGATGTTGAGTAAACCTTCCCTACTGTTGTAGCTGATTTGGGTTTGATTTCATGTGGGAAACCATTTATGTGTGAAAATAAAATATACATATGTGTACAGTGATCAACAAAGCCCAAGGATCCTATTTATAATTTTAGCATATGCCCCTAGAAATTATTCTCTACAATGGTCTAACCTGAAGATCAAACTTGCAAAATTCAATGTCTGTTAAATGAAATTATATGTGTCATGATGAAAGGTTCCAGATATTTTATCGTTAAAATGTAAAACTATCTTTAAATTATTTCTTCTTTAAATGCATTAAGAGGAAGGTCGAATATGTAGAATAAAATTTTATAGTTCTTCTATCTTGAACAACCCACAATCTAATGAAAAGCATTGTTCTTGTTCTAGCAATTGAGAGAGTGAATTTGAAGCAATATTTGATTTCGAATGTTGTCTTATCCCATTGGATTTTTGTTGATGATTTCTATATCAACATTTCCTAGCAAGTGATTTAATCTAGGTTGAACTTCTGTGGCAAATTTGTAATTCGTTAATTGGATATTCGTTAAGTGGTGAATTTTCCATTTTGATTCTCTGGAAGGAGGTGGAAGGAGGTCTTGTCAGTCATATATGTACCTTTCTTAAGTCTATTATTAACTTTATCTAGCATGCAAGACATCGACATTACATTTTTCATTTTTAGGCAACAGTTGTAAGCAACACGGTGGAAAAGGAAAATCTTCTGTTTACATTCCTTGGATACAAGATTTGGAAAAATCATTAGAGCCCTTTTCGCTAATTAAGAGGGTAATTTAAATAATATTTAAACGTATTAAAGCTATTTTATTTCATGATCAGACTTGCAAAATTTTGAGAGGGTTTCCAGTTCTTCAGTGACTAATTTGGGATTGATTGCAATTTAGTATGGGCACTAGGACATAGTCGAAGATTCTCCTCCCAACCATTGATATATTGCTATTGCAGTTGTCACCCCCTAGGTCATGAAAACTATCCCAATGAACAACATCTAGGGATTCCAGAGATCTAATATGACCTATACCCTTCTGGCATAGTCATGTTCAGCTACTGGGAATCCAGAGATCTGACTCATATCAACCCTTCTGGTATAACAATGTTTAGGTATAGGGAGTCCAGAGACTTAATGTGATCTTTTCCATTCTTACACAACATTGTTCAGGTACAGGGAATCTAGAGATCTAACCAGATATCCACCCTATTGGAATAACAATATTCAAGTACACGGAGTCTAGAGACCAACCTGCCAATGACTTGCGAGTGAGGGAGAAACTATTTTCATTTAAGTGTTTGAAGAATCTGCTTAGTCAGAGGCTATATCCAAAACTTCAACAAGGGAACCCAATGTACACATCTTTCATATCATAAATTTAACTCAATCAAAATGAGAAGAGTGAAAACCATTTGTCGTAATCTAATAAACATAACTTTGAAGTTGGAGCTTAGCTTCAAATTTTGTAGGCTAACCAAAATTGTATCAACTTACCTAGCTCTTAGAGGAAGCAGATATTCTGTATCTTTTGTACATGGTGATATAATACAACATGTAGAGTGTGCCAGGTGTTGGGGCAAATGAATGTATTGAAAAATCATATAGGCATATTTTGTTTGTGACAATAAATAAGATGTTGAGGTAGACTTTTCTTAGCTACAAATTTTGCAAACTAAACAAACTCGTATTAATTTCCCAATTTCCTATTAGAGGAAGCAGATATACTATAATTTTTGTATATGATGATATCATACATTGTGTACAGTCAGAACTTCTGGGGAAAATCAATATCTTGAACAATCCCATAGAGATATTTTGTCACAACAAATAAGATGATGGAATATAGTTAAAAAATGAGGTTATGAGAATTTTAGCTAGCACCCAGTTCTCTAGAGGAGCTGGCTATGGGTTAAGAATTTAATTTTTTAAACTAATCCAGTTTACAATAGGTCAATTGGGCTTAACGTGAGTGATAATGAGGTAAAATTGTTACCCAAGAGATTTCCTAAGGATATGTTACCTCATAAAAAATTAAAAATAGTGAATTTTACAACTTGTAGCCATGAATGATAGTTTACATATTTCAGACTTTGATGAGAAATCAAACACTACTCATGAAAAGATAAATGTATAACACAAGAATCTTGTAAAATTTAGAGTCTAGGATTTGTGTGTCCATCGAAGTCTAGTTTTTAAAAGAAAAGCTAGATACAAGGTCTTGTGCATTAAGTTTATGCACTCTCCTTGATTTTCTTGCCCATCGAAGCCAAGTCTTGCAAGAAGCGCCAAACAGAAGGTCCTACCTTTTCAATATCGGAAGCTCCCAAGTTGGCATATACATTTTCAATTGTCTCAATTGGTGATATAGTTAACTTTCATCTTTAAGATATTTGATAGTCCCACAATATCAACAACTCCCACTTTGTTAGCTCTCTCCATACTTGTATCTACCAACTGCCTATAGTTCCTATGATCTAGATTCGTCATTCTAACCCATGGATGGTTAAATGTAAATAAAAATTTATATAAAATTAAGAAAGCATCCTCCATTAATCGCAAACATCATCACAAGGATGGATACATCTTAGTCTGTCTCAACAAAAACAAGCATTAAACATGAACAAACGAAGCACTACGATCAACAATTCTACCCACAAGATCTATAAAATTCTCTTGTACTTTTTCATGTTTGTTTTTCAAAATTGGAGTTAGGCGAGGCTAGTTAGCTCAAATATTTCATATTTTGACGAGAAATCAATCAATACTCGGGAAAAGATAAATGTATACCATGGATATAATCATTGATATAATCAGTTATAGACAATTAAAAATGAGACCTCCATAAGTTGCAAGCATAATCACATGAATGGCTACATCTTAATCTGTCTACATTAGAAAAAAAATTAAACAGGAATGCACATTGCAAAGGGTAAGAGGGATTTTAATCTCCGCTGCAAGGTGACACTTGGAAAATTTTGATACAAAAGTATTAAAAAATATTTGTTGAGGCTACAACTATAACTATAACATGTTATGTTCTAAAAAAACATAACTAGTTCCAGTTGGCTATAGATATTATTATACTCATCTTCTAATGTAGGATAAGTAGCCACAAGTAAATCTTGAGATCCTATGTAAAGTGAGCTACAAATGTCCCAATATACCTCAGACACTTTTCTTGTAGTGTGAAATAACCCTGCAGGCAATAGTTTAGAATTACTACTGGTCCTAATGCAGGAAAAGCATAATGTTGAAGCTCCTCCTTATATGAATTCCTTGACCTCTTGTTAATGTAGTTATCAGAGTGGTTATATAGAATCTTGATATTCCTATGGCTTTAATGGAAGTGGGTGACCAAAGGCTCATAGAAGTTTTGCATTTGGGTGTGCATTTAACAACCAAGGCTTTATAGAGGTTGTAATAATGAGGCTTTATAGGGGTAATTCCTCATTAGTTTCATAGTTAGGCCATAGGATAGGTCAAATATTTTCATACTTCCTCACTCCTGTAAATTCTACTGAATATAGCTCAATGATCTTTGGAAATCATGTAGCTTGCAAGGGTAAGTATGTGGTAAACACGACTCTCATAGATGCAACGAATGAAAGTGTGATTTTTTATTATTTGGATACCTAGAAAATAATCCATGGTACCAAGTTTAACCAAATGGCATTCTAGGATGAATCCTTTGATAGAAAAAATAAAATTCGTGGTTCAAATCACATTGTTACATGTTGAATATAGACTACTCTTCCTCTGTCTATCATGGAATAATGAGAAAACCTTCGTTCTCCAATGTGTATGACCGCCTTGGGTTAAAAGGACTCAAAAGTCTCTACAAGGAAATAAAAATCACAAACATCTCTCACAAAGAGGTCAAGCTATTTGCTATAGAATTACTTCCATCTCTTCTGAATTTTGTCAATGGAAGTTAGAGAGTCGATCCCAAGTTGGTGGTCAAACAACTTGTAGACAAGTCTATCAACAATGACAACCTGGTATCCTTTATTTGAGAGATGTAAAGTTGTTTTCCATCCATGATCTGAAATGGGTGGCTGAATTGTTATGCTATGCAAACACCTCCCACTCAATTAAAACAAATTAAGATCTTTCTTATCTTGCAAATGTGGAATTGAATTTTCTGAAGAGCTGTATGTGTTTTAATTGGTTTAATGATATATGTGTGAGGATTTAAACATTTTTTTATGTGGATTAACAGCATGTAAAAAAATCATAATTTGTAGCAAATTAATCATCAACACATAACAAAAAACATAATAAAGGATTTCACCCATATGTTTTGGGACACGTCTCCTTGAGCCTTCGTCAATTGACTTGGCTCTTTGGGATTAAGATGGAAAATTTCTTTTACAAGTTACTACTTAACTCCAGTGGTTGTTTGAACTATACCAATGGGTTTAGAAAACAACAATACCCCTATTTTGACTTCTAGATCTCCAGAAATGGACCTAGGCTCCCTTGGGCTTGACCTCCTCTATTAGTGTCCATAAGCTTCCCTGAGCTTCTCTGTGGCAAAAAATCTCTTAGAATTCCCTTTATGTACTGGAAATATTTTCTACTATCTCCAGCACATATCATTCATCCAAAATAGACTATTCATTTGCTGAAATTGAGCTTTGGCTCCCCAAGCTATGCTTCCAACTCCTAGTGGCCCTAGGCTCCTTGAAACTTCCCTATGGCTTCTTCAGTTGTGGAAGTCTCCAAATGGATCTGAAATTCCCTCCATTGGATTTATAATGCCTAATATAGTTATAAATGACTATTCATTCACTCAAAGTAGCCTCTGGCTACTCTGGCTATGCCTCCAACACCTAGTGGCATCTTGTGGCTTTAAGCTCACTAAATCCTTCCCTGTAGCATCTCTGCCTTCAAAAGTCTCCAAATGATTATGAAATTCCTTCCATTAGATTGAAAAGGTTTAATATAGTTATAATAGACTATTGGTTTGCTAAGAATGGCCTCTGGTTGCCCTATGTAGGCCTCATTCTACTACTGGATCCTGGTGGCCCTTGGAACTTCTATGAAGCAAAATCATGCTCAAAATTCCTTAGTTGGCTCTGAAAGCCTCACAAAATGGCTCTAGAATTTCCTGTTTAGTCAAAATTTACTATTCACACTCTCAAAATGGTCGAAAAAGGGCCTCCAACTCATTTTCCCAGTTACACCTAGAAAAGATCCACTAAATGTGGAGAACTCCTCTTAACTGGAGTCAAAATAGCCAAATCTGACGTAAATTTTGGTGCATTCCACAATTTCTACCAGATACAACCACATAAATAAATATTATGGTTAGGGTGGCCACATACACACCCCAACCCCATCCGTGACCATAACGGTCGGCGGAACCATAGGCAGTAACCACAGTGGATAAGGTTTAAAATTGGAGTTAGAGTCACAGGTTAACGAAACTATCAGAGATATGGATTAACCACACAGAGAAATAGCACTGACAGTTTCATGTGATAACACGTGGATACTGTAGAATTTACGGTTGGGTTTAAAGTTTGCGTTCAATGTAACATCAGTTGGAGTTGTAATGTGACTACCTACTACAGGGACCGCTGGCGGGTTGGGATCGTCGATGGTCTCGAACCCCAAATGCCTTTTGTGATAAATGTTAACATAAACCGTGACACTATATAGGTTAAGTAGTCCATGTGGCTCAGGCAGTATATTGTGGGTGTGTTTTGCCAGAGGTTGTGGGGTTGAGCCCTGCAGGCCTTCACCCAAAATTTTACACTGCCCTTGCAGGGCCACGCGGCGGCCTCAGGGCTGGCCACGTGGCACCTTCTCATTGGCTCTCCAATCCATGCAATGAATAATATTGCACCACATGTCCTCCTGCATTTGGCCTGAAAGGAATATTCCAAGGATCATTCTGAGGAATATTCCAAGAATATTCCCTTGAATATTCTTTTTTGCTGACTATACCTTTGCCTAGTCAACTCTAGTAAAATGTCAAAATTTGCAGTTTACTGGACTTTTCAAAACACGATAGCTTCTTCATACGGTGTCAATTTTTTGAACCGTTCACGGCACCGGAATCAGGAAGACAAGATCTATTCGGTCGCTCAGGTTTGTCACTCTTTTTGAAAACCTTGAAATTCGAGCTATCACTTAGGTCCTCATCCAATTTTGATCAATCCTTCCCACTGAATATCTTTTGGACCCACAAAAGCTGATGATTATCTACCTTGAGCTTCAACACTCTACTACTTTCAAGTTATATCAACTGATTTTACTTGAAAAGTCTCTTTGGCAATCACCCTGACATGCCTTGCACCGAAACTGAGTATGTCTCTTGACCACTTCTCTCTGGCTGTTGCTGACCCACTTCAGCATTGCTGGCTACTATAAATTGATACACACCTTGTTGTAGCACTGATCACGCTATGTGCTTGGAAAACTGTTAGCCTTCCCACTGAGATTGAATTCCCTCTTGCAACTATGGCATTCAAGCTCTTTCTTGGAAATCCACTTTCTGAATTAAGCTCGCAAAATGAGTGAAATTTTGTCGTCAAAAAAACACCAGCTTGTTAAGCAATGGCTACAAAACATTTTTCATCTTGTCCACTTCTTCACTAAATGGACCAAAACTTCCTGCAACATCTTGTCACAATAACACACGATCAATCTTGAAAAGAAAATCTTATGCAAGAATTGGAATGAAGACCACCTCTTTTTTCTTCTTCAAAGAACTGATTATCACCTTTTGTAACATCACATACATGGCGACCCTCTTTCCACATTGGTGTATCCATCAATCAACCCACGATCGAAAAACACCTTTGACTCAAACATAAGTTGTTCAACATGTGACATCAACAACAAGTTGACATGAAATTTGCAATACAATTGACACAAAATCGATGTGAAAAGTGTGCAACACAATTGACACAATTTGACAAACATGTGTGCAACACAATCGACACAAGTCAATATACAACATGACACATTTTGACAACACTCGTGCATGTATCAATTTACAATTAACCTATTTACAAGTTTGCTATTTACACATACAAACTCATGCATATGTACACTTTCAACTCTTCCTTTCAAGTACAAACAAGTACATAATCCCAAAAACGCATGTGGGTGACTATAAGAGCTGAACTGAATGATATTGCTGCAACATAAGTGAGTAACATACCCATATTTTACACCTCCACGACGAATTTTTGCAACAACAAAGAAATTCCTTCAACTGAACAACATTCACATGGAATCTTGCATCATACAAGTTATGATAATATGTTGCAACTTGTCATACTTTTCAACAGAAATTCATGCATACATATGGCTGAAATTTGCATCTATGTACATAGAAATGTATGTCTCACTGGGTCAAGAAATAAAACCACTTCTTACCAATCCACTTCCATGGAAAATTTTTCTACTAAACATCTTCTTCTTGTGAATCATATGGACTCACATCGATGATGGAATCACTGGTCAAATTCTTGCCAGTATTTTTATCCTCTTGCTTCAAATGCTTGGGATGATTGGTTGAATATAGTGTCCAACATTGGCCAATGAGATGTCCCTTATTCTAGCAATTTGTGCAAGTATTTTGCATATTTTTTTCAAGTCACCTTTACTTCGACGGTTTCCTGTATGCTTTCAATCTCTTCCAACATTTTGAAACTCCATTTACACAAACCACAATAGGAACAACAACTATTTCTCCCATTCATGCATGCAGATTTTTCATGCTTAACATAATTATAAACAACTTGATTATGGGAATAATTATACATCAAATGTTGCTTTGCATGTCCATATATTTTACCTTCTTGAGGAGATGAACTTGAAGAGGTTCCAACTCTCTTGTGAAGACCAACATCACTGTTCATATCTTGATAGCTATCAGAACTCTCTTGCTCAGCATAAGTTGCATATCTACAAGCATCTTGCTGCAACATAGGCTTCAAACAATTTCATTCATCTTGAATACAAACTCGACATTTTTGAGGATTTGAAACTGCATCAAAATTTCTTCTTAGAACTGTCTCAAGTGCCTTCATGGCTTTGGAGATTTTGCCATAAGATTGAACCTAGCCTAGACCAAAATTATTAGGCCTTTCCTCAACCATAATAGGTTCAACCATGCCTTGTGCATGTTTGCCTATACCCTTGCCTTTATATCCCATTTTTAACATAAATTTGGACCCTATACCTCTAGTGTGGTTTTCAATGAACCTACACATCTATCTGATGAGGAACTTGAAGAAAAATTTGAATGATTTACCTCTGCTTCAAGCATGTGTTTGGTTAAGGCCTCTTGGGAATGATGGAGTTGCATCTCCATCTCATGCATTCTTTGAAGAAGTCCTTATTTCTCTTGCTCCATAGCAACTAATTCCTCACTAGTGCTTTCCCTCACATCTCAATATAGATTTTGCGCCATCCTCTTCAGGATGTAGAAATCCTGCTTCGTCTCTTTATCAAAGAGTCTTGAAAATGAGGAGGAATATTTAGAAATCTCACTTGATGAAGTTGTCATCATTATGTAAACGAATTAAAGAACCTAAAAAAAATTCACAAAGCTTCAAAAAGAATTGAAAAAGCTTCTTAACAGTTAGGTTGTAGATTGAAGCTATTCTCTGGAGCTAGTATCTCTTCTTCAAGCAATGTCTTTTGCAAATAGTTAAATTATTTGCACCGTTAAACACCCTTCAAGTAACAAGAAACCTAGTGCTTTGATACCAACCTAAACTGAAATGGGTGGCTGACTTGTTATTCTATGCAAGCACCTCCCACTCAATTAAAACAAATTAAGATATTTCTTATCTTGCAAATGAAAAATTGAATTATTTGAAGAGGTGTATGTGTTTTAAATGTTTTAATGCTTTATCTGCGAGGAGTTAAAAATTTGTTTATGCTCATTAAAAACATGTACATCAATCATAATTTTTACAAAATTAATCATCAACACATAACAACAAACATAATAAATGAGTTCACCCATATGTCTTGGGGTACGTCTCCTTGAGCTTTCGTCAATCGACTTGGATATTTGCAATTAAGATGGAAAATTTATTTTACAAGTTTCTACTTAAATCCAATGGTTGTTTGAACTATACCAATGGGTTTAGAATACCATCATACCCCTGGTTTGATTGCTAGATATCTGGAAATGGACCTAGGCTCCCTTCGACTTGACCTCCTCTATCAGTGTTCTTAAGCTTCCCTGAGCTTCTCTACAGATTTTTTTTTCTTAAAAGTCCCTTTCCATCCTAAAATAATTTATAATATCTCCATCACATATCATTCATCCAAAATATACTTTTCCTTTGCTGGAATTGAGCTCTGGCTCCCCAAGCTATGCCTCCAACTCCCAGTGGCCCTGGGCTCCCCAAAACTTCCCTATGGCTTCTTCGGCTCTATAAGTCTTCAAATATCTCTAAAAATACCTCCATTGGATTCATAATGTCCAATATAGTTAGAAATGACTATTCATTTTCTCAAAATGGCCTATGGATGCTCTAGTTATGCCTCCAACACCTGGTGGCATCTTGTGGCTCTAGGCTCAATGAAAGCTTCCCTATAGCATATAAGCCTTCATAAGTCTCCAAATGCTTCCGAAAATTCTTCCATTGGATTGAGAAGGTTAAATTTAGTCATAATACTATTAGTTTGTTGAGAATGGCCTTTGGTTACTCTAGCTAGGCCTCATTCTACTGCTGGCTCTTGGTGGCCCTTGGAACTTCTCTGAAAAAAAATCATGCCCAGAAGTACTCAATTGGCTCTGAAAAAACTCACCAATTTCTCTAAAATTTCTTGTAGAGTCAATATTGACTATTCACACCCTCAGAATGGTCGAAAATTGGGCCTCCAACTCATCTTCCCAGTTACACCTAGAAAAGCTCCCCTAAATGTGGAGGACTCTACTTAATTGGAGTCAGAATAGCCAACTCCACCCTAAATTTGGGCATGTTCCATAAATTCTTCCAGAGATAACAAAAACAATAAATATTATGGCTAGGGTGGCCACATACGCACCCTAACCCCTCCCCTGACCGTAATGATCAGCGAAACCAGAGGCGGTAACCACGATGGATAAGGTTTAAAACTGGAGTTAGAGTCGTGGGTTAAAAAAACCATTAGAGATATGGTTTAATTGCATAGAGAAATATCACTAACCATTGCATGTGATAACATGCAGAGACTGTGGAAATTACTATCGAGTTTAAATTTTGCATTTAATGTAACATTGGTTTGAGTTGTAATGTGACCACCTACTACGGGGGCCGCGGGTGGGTTGGGACTGTCGGTGGTCCCCAACCCCAAATACCTTTTATGATAAATGTTAACATAAACACCGACACTATAGAGGTTAAGTAATACATGTGGTTCGGGCGGTATGTTGTGGGAGTGTTCTTTCGGAGGTCGCAGGGTCGAGCCTAGCGGATCGTCGCCCAAAATTTTACACTACCCTTTCAGGGCCACATGGCGGCCTCAGTGTTGGCCACATGGCACCCCCTCATTGGCCCTCAAATCTGTGCAACGAATAAGATTGCACCACATGTCCTCGTGCAATTGGCCAAAAAGGAATATTTAGAGGAATATTCTAGGGAATATTTTAAGGAATATTCCAAGAATATTCCCTGGAATATTATTTTTGTTGACTGTACCTTTGCCCAGTCAACTCTGGTCAAATGTCAAAATTTACAGTTTACTGGAATTTTCAAAACATGATAACTTCTTCATACGATGTCGGTTTTTCGAGCCGCTCATGGCACCAGAATCAGGAAGATGAGATCTATCCATTCGCTCAGTTTTGACACTCTTTTGAACACCTTCAAATTTGAGCTATCACTTAGGTCCTGATCCAATTCTAATCAATCCACAGTAACCATCCCCTCTTACAACCATTAATTTATTCCCTTTACCTCCACCTTCCATGGAAGGGGATGTTTTCACATATTTCTCCTTCATGGAAGCAACCCTCAGAGAAAATGTGGCAATGTTTATTCTATTAAAACAAATATAAAGAGAATTGAGTCTAGAAAGTTGAATATTTTAAACACTGTAAGTCAAGTAACAACATTTTTATAGCCCGTGCCTGTAAAAAATAACAAAACCCCAGCTAAAAATCTTACCGGTGAAGAAAAATTAATGAATATTTTTCTGTATTGAAGGAAAATGAGGTCCGCCCACAATCACCTACAAGCAGGAATCCATGTTAATAGAGGAATATTTTTTTATCACTGTATTGAAGGAAAATGAGGTCCACCCACAATCACCTATGAGCAGGAATCCATGTTAACAGAGGAATATGTTTTTTATCAGGAGCTGAAACTATGATGCAAGATGAGGAAGTGGCAGGAAAGGGTTTTGCAAGATGAGAAAATTTTCATAGTAGCGCAAAGCAAGAGGAAAATAATTTTTCCTTAGCAGCGCAACACAAAAGCAAAGCAAAATTTGGGAGGGAAAATTAAAAATAATAAATAAATTAAAGTAATAAAATTTAATCTGTAAGTTAAACTATGTATAATTTGTAAAGAAATTTTTTGTCAAACATGAAACAAAAAATTGAATGACATATAAATATAATATTTGCACCTTACAACCATTATTCGTTAACAAAATTTGGGCATTGTGGCATTGTAACCATCCACAATGCATGACCTAAAGGGCATCCTCATTGATCATGTGAAAATTTCGAATTATTATCATAATTTACTCATGAAGATTTGGCAATGGAATAGTTTTTTGTGGATTATAGTTCCATGGTAGAAGAGTTGCAGAAAACTTCACAAAAAATATGGATCTCCATAAGTCTTAATACAAGGGTCTTTGGATTATCTAGTGGTCTACAGCTAGATTCACTTTTTCATAAGATATGGGGGTTGGTACTTTTAAAAATATCTAAATACCCAACTAATCACTTCCCATGGTTATAATATGGAGTCAACTTTGGGCACAAGAAACTCATCTATTCATGTCAATAGTCCTTGCCTTCAATGAGCTTGGATGTTCATAGGTAGGATAGTAAAAAACCAAACCTACTACTACTCAAAGAGAATAAGGTTCATTTAAAAAAGAAATTTTCACATGAAGAAAGGTCCATCCTCACTTATAACCCACATATACACCCAAATCCATTACATAATGAATGAAGCTACCACGTATATAAAGGAAAAGACAACATGTATGATACAATCACCAATATTTTATTCCAACCTCTCCATACTAAATAACAAGTCAATAAGGAATTTTATCACCTCAACTTAGAAACGTTCATGTTTGATTTTAAAAAATAAAGAAATGAAGAGGTAAGTACACAAACACATGAAAAAAAAATATATATATATACTAATAGTCTTTGATACAACAAATATAAATTAACCACGATGAAGAATAGTAGCCTTCAAACAATAAAATTAATTTTTTTCACCCTTTCAAATTTGTGCCATTTTTGGTCATGTTATGACCTAGATTATACTTTTCAAACCTTTTGGTTACACACAGTTGGGTTTCTTTACTTGTAATTTTAATGTTTTAAAAAATCGCTAGAATCAAACAAAGAATAAGTCAGAAATAAAAATATCTCCAATCTTCAAGGTCAATTCATGGTTCCTAGTGACAAATTCATGGTGTGGTTAAAGCTCCATCACATTTCCTTACTCAAACAAAACTAAATAACTATTACTTGTTAGTTGTTATTGATTGGATTTGAGGAGTTGAACTTGCCCAAGATTATTCCCCATTAAACACTTTCGATAGATTATGATGGTTGTGCATATGAAATTGTATGGTTTTATTTCTACCAACCACAAGATCATGGGTGAAAAGTTGGATTTCCTATTCCTTTTACTGTGTTGATTGGCCCAAAGATTGAAATACTAGTGTATCAAAACAAATGCTATAGATTATCTCTTTTCATTTAAGGTCCGCTATTAGACATTAACACAAGCTGGGAAACACCGCGGGTAAACACTTGGCGAGTGAAACCTCTAAGCTCAATCATGCCATTCATTCACTAGGCTAAACCTTTATCAAAATTTAGGCTTTAGAAATAAATTTCCATGTATGACTGCCTCTAACATCTTAGAGGTGATATTTAATGTTTCCACAGGGACATAATAAAATATTAGTTATTTTAGACATGATAATATTTGATTTATCAGTGTATGGGTTAACGTATTATATATGTGGGTTAAGGGGCGTGGAAATTTACTGGTTATGGATTAAGGACTTATGGGTTGTGATAATTAAGCCCCTAATCCTCTTATCACCACTATCAGGAGTTCCTCTATCAATTCTTATTGTTACCTTCCCTCTAGGCACCTTAGCCCATATGACATTAGGTCATAAGTCACCTTATCATTCTTTAATGATAGGATTATATATCTTAATAACCCATGCTTAGACCTCCCTTTTCCCCATTGAATACACAACAAGATACCCCTACCACTTTTTTGTTCATGCCCTTCAACTTCTCCTAATGTTATGAACCCTACAATTTGGTCATAATTCCTTTAAAACTACACCATTGGGCCCACTTGGCTAAGGGCTTAAATTCATTAGGGTTTATGGTTTGTGATAAGGGAGCCCATAATCCCCTGATCACAACTATTGGGGGTTCCCCAATAAACTTCAATTACATGATACATAAGAAAAATTGAAAGAAAAAGACAAGCAACTTGGAAAATTGAAAGTAGTTGTTGAAGAATTAATGGAATGAAAAGCTGCAATGGAGATTGGAAATATTATGGCAGACTTAATAAAAAACCATCCAATAATGTAAGAACTACATTACACTATTTATTCTTTTATATATGTTTAACCTATTTTTGACAATAAGGTTGAGTTTGACATATGTTTTCTCCTCTTAACATATCTCTTAGCCCCACATATGTTGAGAGTATTAGTGTGTTTTTTCTTAGAAGGAAGTCATCCTTAAAGAACGAGGTATTATTCTCACCATATGCAAAATGGAGATCCAATTGTAAGATGACCTTGGTCAGCATTGTATTGAAGGAAAAAATAGGGAGTCAAAAGGGGATGACCCTAGATATGGATATCTTGGATATTGCACTATTCATATAGTTGACATAAAACTAGCATGATTATGTCATTTTCAAGAATACTTGGAGAAAAATAATGGAATTTGAATGTTTTTTTTAGCATGTTGTGGATAGAACCTTTGGGAAAGAGTTTAGACTTGCATGTGATTGTTACCCATAGATTTGGTAAGAGAATGGACTAGTGTCAAAGGATGGTGATAGCTAAAGAAACATCCTTATATCCTCTTTTTTCTTTTGAGTGGACATGAAATACGTTGGGTCACACATGGAGATGAAGTTTATTTTATTCCCATGAACTTAGATGCATTTTTGGACATTAGAAGACCATATTGTTTTCCTTTGAAATAAAATGGGTAGAGGATATTTGGGGGAAATGTGATCAACCATAAAATGTAGATCGGATTTGGGGACCTTGTGGCTCTTTTCCTTGGACTCTAGTACTGCTTGGAGGTTTCATTTGAGAGGTTAGTTGACACAAACCTAAAATGACCAAGAATATTAGTGTTTTAGCACTTATTCTTTGGGATAAAGGCTTAGGGGTTCTAGGATTTAAGGGGTTTAGGCATCAGGGTTTAATGGTAAAGGGTAAAGGGTTAGGTAATAAGTTGTTTCCGAGTTAAAGGGTTGAGGTATAGGGGGTGTAGGGGTTAGAGGCTAATGACTTAGTGGTTAAGGGCTTCAGGGGTTAAGTGTTAAGCACCAAAGGCTTAGGGGTTAGGAGATTTAATGGGTTAAGTGCTTCAGGGTTGTGGGACATAGGTGTCAACAAGTTAAGGGCTTAGGTCTTAGGGGCTTCAAGGATTCTATGTTAAGGGTTAGGAGTTAAGTGGTTAGTGGATTAGGGTTTAAGGGATCAAGGGGTTAATGGGTTGTGAGTTATGACTATAGGGGTTAAGCGATTATGGCTTTGTGGTTATGGGGATAGGGAATTTACTGATTGTGGGTTAATGGCTTATGGGTTGTGATAATGGGGCCCTAATCACCTTATCACAACTATTGGGGGTTTCCATATGAATTTCTCTCATTTCCTTCCCTCTAGGATCCCTAACCCCTATGCCATGAGGTCTTAAGGCCCCTTCTCATTCTCTAATGCTAGGATTATAGATCTCAGTAAACCTTTTGGCCCTGATCATTTATCTTGTACTCAACTATATTCTTGACACTATTCTTGTCAGGGCCCATCACCTTTGGAGGCAGCAGTAGGAAGTCCAAATCCTTGTTCTCCTCCTCCTCTGATTCTCCCCATTGCACCTTCAATGAAGCTTTGTTATTTCCCACTTTCTCCATCTCCTTATTCCTTGCACCCTCCCTCTATGCAACATATTTGGTTGTGGTTGAAACCAATTCCTAGGATGACTGGGCTATTTTTCTAGAAAGTGTCTCTGGTAGTGGCTTTGATCCCACTTCTCCTTAATTTTCACTTGTGAGAGCCCGCTTCTCCTCCATTTTTTCCTGACAGATGAATCTCTTCTATAGAGAGTTTGACAGAGGAACCCCTTTCGCAGAGAATTTTATCCAAACACTTTTTAAGTTTTTCACCTAATAATTTATGAATAAATAATTTTGTCTTTAAAAAAAATATCTCAAAATGAACCCTTTACCCTTTTTTTACTAGCACCTTGTATCCGCGTTGTAATAATTTAATACAAAATTTTCTTAAAAAATTTTGTTTAAAATAAATCTTTTACCCATTTTTTCACAACAAAAAGCCAACAATATTTTATTATATATAATTTTTTTTTACATATATCATAGGTCACATGTCCATCCATGATCAATTGGAATGTTCTATTGTGAAAAATAATTACATCAAAATACCTCCACGGTTTAAGAAAGTATCCCAATACTTATATCTTAACAAAAGAGAATCATGAAATAAAAAAGATAGTTATCATCAGTGTTCCACATACTAATTTTGTCAAAAAACATATCGTAACCTAACAGTCATGGGTTGTAAGAACATGAAGCAATTCTCAGTGAATGGAAAATTTTCCACTATGCTGATAGATGGGATTTGCATAGAATTTGTACTATAACATAACAAAATGCAGATCAATGAAGTGTATATGTGTAATTGTCAAATCAGTGAAGTGTTCGATGATTTTTTGAATTCTACACAACCATTTGAAAAGGAATGGTGGGCATAAAGAAAATATATTAGAAACCCACTCCATAATCTCTTGTGAATCTCCAAAGACTTCCAACTGTACCAACCCAAACCTGCATGGATAGAAAAGGAGGCCCCAAAGTACTAGAACTTCAACTCGTGTATTTAACCCATTACCCTCATTCCAATATATATATGGTACATAATTCTCGACTGAATGATGATGTAGGAACCACAACCACAAATATCATCCTTAGTTGCACCATCAAATTAACCCCTGGAAAGGGTGTTAAAGTTAGTGGAGGAGAAATCAGTGTCACAGTAGGTGTACCCTCGCCAAAATCTAATTCCTTGTAATATGCCACAATGTAAACACACATCTATTAGATATTAATCAAATTTTTCTAAAATATGAGCGAATTTATGCTTTTCAAAATTCCCCAAATAATTTATATAAGAAATGGTTTGAATGTTTTATATTTAATAATCCAGTCCCTAATACAATCAACCAGAAAATAGTAGTTCCAATCTACTTGTAAATGCAACATCTTAAATACACCATTCAAAATTGATTTTGCAAAGGATCATTGAAGAAATAGATGATTCAGGTCTTCCATCGCCTCCATACAGAGTAAACAAAAACCAGGCCCACTTTGTCCTTTACGACACATATTGTCCCATTTCAATACTATATTTTCCCAAATGAGCCAAGCAAAGACCTATATATTTGTTGGAACCTTCCACTTCCATATTTGCATAAACTATTTTCTAGAGGAAGAAATAATAAGTGGCAAAATGTACCAATATTCCTCTCATACCTTTATCTAATCCATCATCAAATTATCATTCCATACATATTTATCATTGTTTTCAGTGAGACATATTCTCACATGTGTAAGTTCTTAGATGTAGATATTCAATCTACCTTCAAGGTCCCCATATAATCCAATTTTAGAGGCATGAGCGAATAGGGATTGGAAAATATGTCCTGTATCAATATTTTACTAACATAGTGTATGGCCACATTGTGGATTTTCCATAGAAGGTCTGGAAGAAAAGTGTGATCACTTAATTGGATATGTGATTTTAATTATCATCTTTATATAGGTATCTATGACTTCATTGGATAATCCAAATCATACTTTTATCCATTTGTCTGAGTTGGTGTTTTGTGGCTATTGAATCATGTGGTTTATCTGGTGGATTGGTGTGTAAATCCATAAATTGGTTCTAAGCCAATTTTAATGTTTGTGCCTTTTCAAATTTTCCATTGAATATTTATCATAAGCCATGGGTGAACCTTCATAAAGCTCCTCCAAATATAGGATATGTCATGTGGGATGTGTGCGCTAGGATTTATCCACAATATCATCAATTTATTTTAGAGTTATTTATATTTTATGATTTTATGCTAGAGACCATCACCATTTAGAGTCCACCAAAAAAAATTCATAAGTAATGCCCAAATCATATGATTGAGATAAAGAATGCCCCATCCTCCTTCCTCTTTCCTTTGAGTGAGAATAACCATCCTGGGAAAATGATATTTGTTCCTATCAGGGTGACCATCCAATTAAATTTGGAAATGATGGAGAAGATACTTTTAATGATATTCTTAGGTATAGAAAATAGATGAATCCATTATACAGAGTTGCTCTAAAGGACTTCTGGAACTACAGTAATCCTACCTCCTAGGGGGAGCCACCTGTGTGTACATGATAAAATTTTACAGTGGAATTTATCTATAAGCCATCTCCAATCCTTAATTACATAACAATTAAGTTTGATCATAAATCCAATATATTTAAAACCCACATCCAATGAAGTGTAGATAAAACCAAAAATATGAGAAATCTCTAGTACCAGTGCATCCTTTAGGTAAGAAGAAATAATATGAGATTTAGTATTATTCATAAGGAGTCCAGAGATTGATCAAAAGAGGTCAACAGTACCATAAATGTGTCTCCATTCCATAATATATAATCTACCAAATAGTAACACATCATCGAAAAAAATAAGACGAGTAACCTTGACTTGTCTAGTAATAAATATCTATAATATTAAGCTATATAATTAAATTAATAACAAAAAAACCAAACCTAAATGATCAAAAGAAAAAAAACAAAACAACCCTAAAACAGGTGTAGAACCAAAAGTGAACAATCAAGTGAGATTTGTTAAACCCAAAATGCGAAACAATTACAACCCTAACGAAAAAAAGACACCATGAAAATTAAATCCTAAAATGCCAAAAACAGTTGAAAAAAGTTTTAGTTGGGTTTTTATTTTAATTTTCTTTTCACAACCGTATTAAACAATAAACCAACGATGGTTTACTTAATCCACATATTAAACCAAAAAAGACCTC
This sequence comes from Pinus albicaulis, assembly GCA_034641835.2. Classification (NCBI taxonomy): domain Eukaryota; kingdom Viridiplantae; phylum Streptophyta; class Pinopsida; order Pinales; family Pinaceae; genus Pinus; species Pinus albicaulis. Next base: position 854,948,304 of record CM076570.1, read on the forward strand.
AAAATTACATTCCATCCACCTGCAAGCCAAGAAAATCTCCCAAGAATTTTTGTGCTCGCCTGGTTCCTTCGTGGACACCAAATTATTGGCCGACGAAAAAGGTTTTCCCACCCTACAAATGTACCATATAAATCAGCTTACCTCGGGATATAAATCGAGATAAAAGCAAGGCATATCTTCGAAACAGGCTGCAAGAAATAGAAAAAATTTACAAAAAAAAAATTCAAGCCCATATAAAATCCCTAGCACCCTTTATTTCAAGGCTGTATAAAATCCCCAACACCCTTTATTTTGTTGGATCATGCAGACCAAACCCTAGTTGTGCAAGAATTGGTTTCGTTATCTACGATGGGTTTGATGGCAGACTTATGGAAAAATACAATGCTTACCTCAGCTTCTTAACCCAAACTAGCAATGCCGCTCATTATAAGGCCCTGGTCATAGATGTTTCACGGTGTGGGATCACCTACATTACATTTTTTTTTACAAAAGGTTGTGATGTGGTTGATCTCACACCATGTGGAATCACTTACATTAAGGTTTTTTTTTTTTTTGCGGGGGGGGGGATATCTCGCACCATAAATCATGTTTAAGCCCTATAATCGGGGTTTATGAGCGGTATTGCTGCTCATTATAAGTCTCTGACCTTGATGGTAGGGCTGCAATATGTTTTATAGTGTGGGATCACCAACATCTCGACTTATGGATACAAGCAGCTCCATTGCAACCAGGTAGCAAGTTATTAATATTATTAATATTGTCATGAATTTAACTTTATTGTAGTTTTGGAGAATATTTTGGAATTTATAGATATGAGAAAAGTTAGTTGTAAAGTATTTTTTTCATTAAATTTTGAAATATTTTCAAAACCTACAGTTAATTAGAGATATATTTATAGTAAATAAAAGTGAATAGTAAGAGAAATCTGTATGGTATTGAAGTACACTAAGAGTAGGTAGAAAGGGAAATTTATAACAAATCAATACCAGAAAAGTTTTACCAACAAAAAAAATAACAGATCCGGCAATTTCAAGAATGCTGCAAGAAGTCCACTCAGTAAATAGAATGAAAAATTCAAACCAGGACCAAGTGGACTAGGGAGGAGCGGCCTAATGAAGCTTCTAGTAGACCCAACATTGGGAAACCCCAAAAACCTCAGCTGCAATGCTGGGGATGTGGTGAAGCACATTACTTCAAAAACTTCCCACATTGAGGGAGGAATGAGGTGGCAAAAAATCTGCAAGAGGCTTCAATGGTGGGGGGTGTAGCTCCGAACATACCTAGGATCAATGTTGCGTTAGAGGATTAGCAAGCAGATTATAAGCTAACCATGATAGAGTTATAAGGTAAGCTTCAAAACCAAATTGTTTCTATCTTAGTTGATCCTAGGGCCAGCTTGATCTACATACACCCCCATATAGTTGAGAACTGTAAATTGCAAAATAAAAAAATAAAAAACCCCTGGCTAGTTCAGCTAGCTACAGGGAAAAGAAGGTGAGTCCAATTTATGGTACTAAATTGTGAGCTGAGCATTAAGGACCAACACATAATGATAGAAATTAATATTTTACCCTTGGGATTGTATGATATCTTGTTGGGGATGGCTTGGCTAGGGAAACACTGGTCCTTAGTGGAATGCAAGAATAAAGTCCTTCATTTTAAGGCAAATGAGGGGACGCGACAAGAATTGTAGGGTATTAAAAATCCCTTGCAGTTATGACCTATTACTGCATCACAGATAAGTAAATGCTCGAGGAAGGGTTGCCAGCTTTACAAAATCCAAGTGAGATTCCCCAATCAAAATGATAAGACTCTTATGCTAGAGAATATACCAATTGTGCAAGAATTCCAAGATGTATTCCGAGAGGAAATTCCAAATTTTCCACAAAAAAGAGACATAGAATTTACCATTGAACTAATACCCAGGGTAATGCCTATGTCCCGAGCTCCCTACAGAATGATGGTGCTAGAGCTAATAGAATTAAAGATGCAACTATAGGAATTAATGGACAAAGGTTACATACGGCCAAGTGTGTCCCCATGGGGAGCACCAATTTTGTTTCTAAAGAAGAAGGATGACACTATAAATATGTGCATGGATTATCGACAACTAAGCAAGATGACTATTAAAAAAAATACCCACTACCATGCATAGATAACCTATTTGACCAAGTTAAGGGAGCTAGAGTATTTTCTAAGATTTACTTAAGGTCAAGTTACCATCAGATCAAGATTAAGGATGAAGATATAAGCAAGACAACCTTCTACATTAGGTCTGGGAATTACAAGTTCGTGGTACTACCCGTTGGGTTAACTACCATACCAGCAACCTTCATGAGCTTAATGCACATAATTTTTCACCCATACTTGGACAAATTTATTTTAATTTTTATAGATGATATATTAATTTACTCCAAGAATATCTAAGAGTAACAGGAACATTTACGCATTGTGCTAAGAATTCTGAGAGAGCATCAGCTCTATGCTAAGTTTAGTAAGTGCAACTTATTTAAGGAATAGATCCAATATCTGGGCACATGATTTCTGCTGAAGGAATTGTAGTGGACCTAGAAAAGATAACAACAATTATGGAGTGGAAGGTTCCAAAGAACGTAGCTGACATAGACTCATTTATGGGTTTGGCTGAGTACTATCGACGATTCATCACTGGATTCTCAAAAATCACTTTTCCTATTACCTCCTTGCAGAGGAAAGGGTGAGTCTTTAAATGGACTCAAGAATGTTAGAATAGCTTTGAGTTATTAAAAGATTTGTTAACTACAGCTCCTATTCTGAAGGTAGCAAATCCGAGCAAGGAGTTTTAGGTATGTACGGATGCATGCAAGGAAGTTGTGGGAGCGGTGTTGACTCAAGAGGGAAGAGTCATAGCATATGAATATAGGAAGCTAAAGGACCATGAACATAGGTATTCCGCCTATGATTTGGAGCTAATAGTGATAGTGCATGCCTTACGGATATGGAGGAATTATCTGTTAGGGAAAAGGTTCATATTGAGAAATGACCACGGTAGTTTAACTAGCTACTTTAAGAAAGTTGATCTAAATGCTCACCAAGCCAGGTGGAATGCTTTCTTAAGTGAATTTGATTTCGATATACAACACGCAAAAGGAAAGGAGAACCGGGTGGTGGACGATTTGAGAATAAATTTGCATGGAATTTATGAGTTGTACTTTAATCAGATCGAAATTCATTTTCAAGAATATATTAGGAAGGTAACTAAGGAAGATTTAGAATACTAGTATTTATGGCAGCAAGCGAAAGAGGATGAAAGGAAAGGAAAAAATCTGAATACGAACTAAATGATAAGCAGTTCCTAATTTATCAGAAGATAATATTTACTCCAAATAAAATTAATATCAAACGAATGCTTTTGGATGAGTATAACAGGAGAACCTATGTCAGGCATCCTAGATATCAAAATATTTTAACAGCAACGATAAAGGACTACAACTGACCGAGAATGCGAAGGGACATAGCAAAATATTTGACAAAGTGTCTAGAGTGTCAACAGATTAAGGTTGAGCATCAACACCCTGCTGGATTGCATCAACCAATTCTAGTGCCCGAATGGAAGTGGGAAGTAATTTCCCTTGACTACCTAGAAAAAAAATTCATAATGATTCGATTATGGTGGTAGTCGAGAGACTCAGCAAAGTGGCTCACTTCATTCCTGTTCAATCTACTTACAAGAAAGTACAAATTGCTGACATTTTCAGGAAGGAGATTTTCATAATACATGGCATACCCCAAGTAGTCATTTCAAATCGTGATGTAAATTTTACATCAGCATATTGGAAGATGCTATTTAGTGGAATGGGAATGCAAATAAAATTTAGTATTACCTACCACCCGCAAACGGATGGGAAAACAAAAAGGGTCAATCAAGTTTTAGAGGACATGTTGCGCATGTATGTAATGGAACAACCAACGAAATGGGAAGAGTATCTGCATTTGGCTAACTTTTCATACAATAACAGATATCAAGAATATCTTAAGATGATCCCTTTTGAAGCATTGTATGGGAGACAATGTCAGACTCCTATAAATTGGAGTAGCCCAGAGAATCAAATGATGCTTGAACCAGATATGTTATAAGAGATGGAACGGGAGGTCAAGAAGATTAGGTAGAATTTGGAGGCAGCACATGAATGGAAAAAGGTTTATGCAGACAGGAAAATAACCTTTGGGGAATTTGTAGTAGGGGACCATGTATACGTGAGAATTAAACCAAAGAAAAGCACTTTACGGTGGAATTCTTGTGCCAAGTTGCCTCCCCACTACTGCGGACCCTTTGAATTCTTGGAGAGTATAGGGTCGGTGGCCTATCGATTGGCTTTACCAAGCCATACATTAGTACACAACGTATTTCATGTAACATTACTAAAGCGTTATGTACACGATTCCAAGCACATCATACATTGGCAGGGTATACATGTAAGTCAACAATGTAATGTAATTAGCACAAATTAACTTCCCAATTTGAACTGATTCAAAATCTTGTTGCATGCAGGTAGAACCGGATGACGAGTTCCTGGTAGAACCGCAGCATACCCTAGACCACAGAGAAACAACGCTCGAAAAGTGAGTCATCCCCCAAGTTAAATTTCATTGGAAGCACTTTGGCCCAGAGGAAGCTACTTGGGAAGATGAAATGGTTATGTATGAGGCTTATCCGAAGATGTTCTCATAAAATGAGTAACATTGAGGGTAGTGTTTATCTCAGCGGGGGAAGATGTAACATCCTATTTTATTCTTTTACTTTCTACTTATGGTTACATAAGTTGTTATGACACACATTCAGAATGGGTAATGAATGAGGCATTCGTTAGTGACATTAATACATGACATTTATTTAAAATATTAATTAAATGATAATTTTTCTTCAGTAAAAGGAAGAAGTAACTATGTAGTAAAATATTCCAAGAAACCTAGGGAAAGAGGTTGAGACATTTCTGGCAGTTACCTTCTCAAAAAGGATTTAAGGAAAAATCCTAAGAGGGAAAGGGGTTCTGTGCAAAGCAGGTGGAGGTTTAAGCAACTAATTCTTGTTCTCAACTGTCCAAAGCTGGTGGGAGAACTAGTGGAACTCAAGAATTTACCCTAGAGAAGCAAGACTAGATTTTCAATCCTGAGGTCAGACTTCTTGTCTCAAAAAATTTACCTCAGTCCTAGTGAGGAGCAAAGGGGGAGTGGGGGACGTAGTTACCTCACTCAAGGTTGGGTGGACTGACAATTACTGAAAATATAGTTTCTCTAAAGTAGGTACATAAGTGCATCTGTGTATACTATTTAATGTTTACAATTATAGTACAGAAAAGAAAAGTGAATTTGTATTTGAATTTCTATGTACTGTAATGGAAGCAATAGATTAATCATGCATCACATTCTAGAAAATAGATATATGATGTATTTAAATTGAGAAGAAAATCCACCAGTAGAAATTAAATACTACTTTTACCCTTTGTGTGGTAGGCAAGTAATAGTAAATTGTGTAGCAGAATATTTCTTTTCTTTGTTCTTCTTAATCTCTGTGAAATTACCCATAATCAATGCCACTGTAGTGAAATATGTATAGTACAAGACACAATACCATTTAATTATTCTGAAGGAAGAAAGCTAAATATTTTAATTAAGAGAGATAACCCTCAGGGCATGCGGTGACCCATATGACTGTGGGTTTAGAACCATAACCCAGTAACAGGCTCACGGTTTCGGTCCCATCTGAACCGCTTTTGGAAGAACAGAGAGGCATGGCGAATTTCCACTAAAAATAATTATACTTAAAAACCAAACCAGAATGCTCCGGTTGGAAAAGAATTAGATCTGCTAGTTGAACAGTGCAACCAATTACACTACTTAGAAATAAAACTGGAATATACAGGGTCTACTAAAAAACAGAATAATTGTACTTTTAATTGAAATGTAACTATACCATTAATCAAGAATACCATCGGATTTCAAGATAACTCACCTAGAAAAACCAGAGTAAATGCTGTAGTGCTCACACCATAAGAACATTAACTGAAAAAACGCAATATGTGATTACGGAAATTGAGAAACAAAGTATATTTACATACTGGAAAATGTGAAGCATAGCTCAAGGTTAAAACCCTCATAAAAATAGTTCTAGAGAAATCGGAAATAAGTCTAGTTAACATATATTGAAATGGGGCAGATCACAAGAGTATTCATAGTCAAAACTAAAATCCATATTAAATGCTAAGACTAGAACTGGGCCAGAAGCACCCAATTGCCTGAAAACCCTTCCCTGCAACATAAGCAGAGGAAGGATAGGGTATTACTCTATGAACAATGTGGATAGAGTATTGGGAGAAAAGGGAATAGTACTTACTGCAATTGAGGAGAGAAGAGTCAATGACAAATCTTCATTCCGATGTGTCTTGAGACCACCCAGGCTGAGCCTTGCAGAACCCAAACAAAAAAAACATTGTGGAGTTATAAAGAAGAAAACCAAAACCTTTAAATCTCACAGGTAAGTTCATGTTTAAAATATATGTGTCAATTAATACTATAAAATAGCATATAAACCCTTACCACAGAGTGAAGTTCATCAGTGTATGCTGGAGTTAACTCAGATACATGTCCAAGCCGTGAAACCATGCTAGAATGTGTCGAGCCAATAGTTGAAAAGAAAGGTGGGAGAGCTTGTAGAGTCGTGTGTTGACCTATAGAGGCATGCAAATGTGCCAAAGTATTATATATCCTGTCTCAAGCTTTGGTCACCAAAGGAGGAAGGTAAAATGGACAGGGAGTAGAAAATCACACTCTGTCAATGATAGTGGAGCTCTCGTGGCAGAGAGATGGCAAGAGGATGACCTCATATTCTACAATTGCAGAGTCGAGCTCTCAGCACCGGTAGAAGAAATAATGATGCAATGGTTGGAGGTTGGGGGTGGGTAGTTACCATAACCCACCTCACCTACCCGGATAACCGTCGATCGTGAAGGATTCCAATCAAATGGTCGAGAGGGTGCCAGAAAAATATGACAGATGGAGGCCACAGTACAACCCTCGAGATATGTATTAATCCCTAGAGTAATGATCTCGACCAGACCCATAAATATAAACATAATAATATTTCCAATCAAATGTTAAATGCGGGTACAAGAAAAAACCTTTGGGTTTATTTTAATTGTTTTTGCTTGCTAGCAAGTGCATAGTGAGCTTAATTATGTACCCCAAAAGTTAATACATGTACAAACATGTTAGTATCATGCTGATGCAACAACACAAGGTGCCAAATCCTTATGGATAAACATATGTAGTGTAAACAATGAATTAGTTATGAGTATGTGGACTGGTGGTTATTGTTATGGTTTATATATATAAATATTCCAGATTGATGTATAGTCTATACGTAATTACTTTATTTTTTTTTATGTGGTAAATGCAAGTGAATAAAAAGGTAAATGTGACATATATATATCAAGTTCATATTAAAATATATTAATTAATATGGATATTCAAACAATTCATTTAAGTTTTATATTGAAATTTTATAAGTTATATATAATATTTACATGATATAAAACTTTGTTATTTAACATAGACATTGAAATATTGTATTTCTGTTTTTAAGAATAAAAGTGAACTGTTTACATCTCCTTCATAGTAATTTGTAATATTAACTAATTGAACAATCATAGTGAGTATATTTTATTTTTATTTTAAACTAGATACATCCCAACTCCATGTAGAGCATAGAAAAAATATACATTGCCTTCATAATGGACTATATAATAAAAATATTTAAAATTGTAAATATAAGATAATTAATATTTGAATAATATTAAGCAATTTTAATTATAAATTTTAAAATAATTCATTTTTAATTAATGATTCATATTAACCATAGATTTATCAAGTGCGGTGAGGATCAAATATCTCGACATGAAAATCTTTTTTTAGGGAAAAACTTCTTAATGCGTGTGAAAAAATGGAAAACAAAGTTTGCAGTGGAAGAGATTTGAGATTTCATGTGTTTGTGTGTTTGATAGATGAAAAGTTAAAATGATTCTAGACTAGTAGTATTGATATTATAGTTTATATTAAATTCTATTAATGTAAGATAATATTTAATATATTAAGTACTAGATTTCATACGAAAATATAGTGTATTATAACATATTTAACATAATAGTATTATATAATATATTAAGTGTAACACAACCAAAAAAATATAATATAATATAATATAATATAAATATAATGTAGTATAATATGATATTAGATAATATTAAGTGAAATTTAGAAAATATGAATATTGTTAATATAATATACTAGTATTATATACTATATTTAGAAATAAATTCAAATGATAAAAATAAAAGTGTTGTATGTTTGAAGATAGTTATAGACCCAGGAACTGTGCCAAAACATCTAAGTGGGGGATTTAACTTAAATGGATGACCAATGATTCAAACAATTTACACTTGAACCATCCAAAAACTTCTAAGATCTTCAAAGTGCTTATTTGCACTACTAAAACATATAATCCTTCAATTGATTATCACACAATAAAGAAGAAGATATTTGATAATTAAAGATTCATCCTGAATACTTAAATTATCATATATATTAGAAGCTTGTAGAGAAATTGCTACAACCAACACATATACATTCAAGAGATGACATAAGATAGCAATTAAATGATGCAGAGGTGAGAAGTGATGATTATAACTTTGCAGTGGGATGTCAGGTAAGTTAATACTTAACTTAGCCTTACCCTAACTCATATGTTACCTTGAACATAAGTATTTTTCATATGTGGTGCTCTAGTTGGTCAGTTGCATATGTTAGGCATTTTAAACTTAAGCCCTCTATGACCTATTTTACCAAGCGAAAATGGGTAGTTTATAGCCCATCTCCACTAGTATTTCTGACAATTTTTTGGTTTGATATGTGCATGAAAAATGGTTTTACATGGTTAAATTTTACTATTATATATGGGCTCCTAGTATCTTTGCTTAAAATTTTTGAATATTACAGAGTGGGAGGAGTTAAAGGGCTTCTTTGTACTTATACGCATAAGAAAATTGTTTTGGAGGTGCAAAGGACCACTTGATATCCTCTTATTTTCCCCTAGCTTCAACGCAGTGTTCTTTCTAATTGATTTTAATTTCTAAAGGGGATTTGGTGGTAGTTTTTTGAAGCATTCCAAGCATAGTGGTGTTAGGTCACTCACAACATGGGGTGGGACAGTATTATGATCTTTTCATTATATAATTCGTCAATAAGGGTGGAAGACAAGGGGAACACTCAGGACCGAAAATCTAGTTAATGAGCTGCAATGTAAGAAAATAAATCCAAACGCTATACCTATATGCATGTCATATGTAATACCCATGGAAAAATTTACTTTGTGATTTTAAAATTAATGGTTGGTTGGAAAGATTCAAAGACATGTGACAATATATGTTGATGTAAATATCATTTTCAATAATGAAACAAGAAATTATTTTTGGTATGTTGATGCTCTCATAAATATATTAAAGGGTAACATGAGAGATTAACCCATAACTGTCAAGAAAATGATTAAATTCAGTTATTCCTATAAGGGTAGAAACAGAAAGGAAGAAAAGTTATTCTTCTATCATTATTGCTCTTTGTCTTTTTGAGAGTGCACAAGAAGCAAAAGAGAAAATTTGACAAAGAGGTTGACCGCTAATAGATTGATATAACTAGAGAAAATGGCATAGTAAGGTAAACTTTTAAATGGGAACTATAAACTCAAAATGGGAACTGAAGCCAAAAAACTACAAAAAGACATGAAAAACAACCTAAAAAAATGTTGATGCTGGAATACTATAATTTTGGAAAACCTTTAAATTTTGACCATCTTTCAACCATGACATTATGGAAAAAAAAAATTGACTAAAAAAACTTTAAAAATGAACACCTCAATGAAAGAGTGAGTATTCGAGAAGGAGTTTCTTTTTCAAATAAAAAAAATATGATGAATTTAAAATCTTAGCCTGACACATTGCAAAAAATTAAAGGGAGACCATCAAATTGACACATAATATAGGAAAACTCGACCCATTGAAATGAAAAATTAAATATCAACAATGATATTGACACATTGTGCGGGCAGACTTGATCTATTACAGTTAAAACTTTAAAATCAACAATCAAAATGACACATAATGAGATGAGGTTGGTTGCCGAGGATCGACCCAGACCCTATAGAAAAAAAATAAATAAAACAATATAATAAATAAATATATATATAAATGAAAAATATAAAAGAAAACAAAAATTAAAACATTGAAAAACACACACACACACACACAAAAAGTTTAAAAAATAATAATAAGTAAATAAAGTTCAGGGGGTCTTGAATATATGTTGATTGGGTGGGATGTTTATGCACTCCTTGATGTGAAGTCACCACTTCAATTCCCCGCCCCGATCAGGGTGATGTATTTGGACATGATGATGAAAATGTAGTCCTACTCACCTTACAAAAAATAACAATAAGCAAATAAAAATATATAATAAAACAAAAAGGTATTAAAAAACACGAAAACAAAATTATTGAGAAAATAAAAGAAAAAAGAAACACAAAAAAAGTAATAAGAAGTAGATAACACCCACGCTTAGTTGATTGAGTATCATGCATTAGCCATTTTCTATCTATATTAATACGCTTGGATGTTTCCCTAACTGGAACTAGCTACGCACGTCTAACAAAGTTGTATTGATCAAGTATTAGTCATTTTCTATGTATATTAATACGCTTGGATGCCTCCCTATCTAAACTAGCTATGCACTTCTATCGAAGTTATTAGAACATCAAAAAATTTTAAAAACATGGAAAAAAAAACAAATATAAGAACACGGCAAAAAAAATACAAATATAAAAATATATCTGAAATTGACCAAAAAAACAAATGAAACATAAAAATACCCAAAAAAAATTATATTGAAAAATCAAATTAACTCAGAAAAATATATAAAACACACACAATAAACCAGAAACCAAAATTGGTGGAAAAGTCTTCAGCCTCATGGCTTCCTCACATATTTTCTCATTATTATAAGAATGTAGTGTTACAATTAAATAGATGAGGACACAGCGTCTCACGATAGTGCGTGTTATCTTGCACACCTTGGTTGAGATAATTTCTCAACCAAGCACACAACAATATACGAGCTACCTAAACTAACTCCTATCTTAGAGGAACAAGCCAATCTAAAGAGTTAGGCATAAATTCCTAACTTTTAATATTTAACTTATTTAATTTATTTTTGGATTTATTATTTTTTTATGAGAGAGGCTAACATTCCCCTCTTCAATGATAAATCCAAAATAAGAACGAGGAACCATCTTCCAAGTTCTCATGTTGTTCCTCAAAAACATTGCCTGAAAACCACCAAAGCTGGATGCTGAAAAACTACAATATGAAGAGACCATGAGTAAGTCTCATGTCTGATTCATCTCTGAATTTTTCTTGACAACTTCATCACGTGCAAAGCTGCAAAAGGATCCATCTATCCTTTGCGTGAAATCAGCGTCCTTTTTTCACTAACAAAATTTGTTGAATGCCCACTAGCTGATGATGTCAAAAACAACTCGTTGTTGCTTTTTTTGTGTTGAAAAATGCTCACTGCTTCTTCTTTTCTGACTGTCCACTAGTGAATTTTTTCATGCCCACTGGTTGATGAAGATTCCCACTAGCTATGGAAGCTGCCCACTGGCTTCTTTTGCTAGTTTTTTCGAGACTTTCAGCCTGACAACCACTGTCAATTTCATTTACATTTTCCCCCCTTTGTCAGCTGAAAGGAGAGACAATTCTATGGGAATTATTCCTGAACTCCCCCACTTCAGGTGTAGGAGTGTTGCACTGGTGTATTCCCTTGTTCAACTGCATGAGAGTACCATATTCTCTTCACTATCAACTGGACTATGTGTGATTGTATTTGGTTGTAGAACTGAGACAATATTTTGACTATGGATGACCATTTCCAAGGATCGATCCATTCATAATGTATCTTCAATCTGGATGATTGTTGGTGATTACGAAATTTATCTAAGGAATGATTGGGATTTCCACAATGGTGACAAGGATGGAGATCAAAACACTGATCTTCCAGATGACCAGTTCTTTGACAATGAGGACATTTCGGTTTAACTGGAACTTCGGGTTGCGTGCATTTCTGTTTGTCTGCAACTTTCTCATAACTTGCTAAGGTGATTTGTGAAAGAAATCCTGCACTGATGAACTTAATTGGCTTGGAATAATCTGGGATATGCAATTTTGTGTCATCGTTGACATATCCTAAGCCTTGTTGATTCTTGTTACTTTGAATTTCTTCCCATGGCTTGATGATTGGCTTGGAAGAAATTTGAACTGGAACAACTTCGACACTAGAAGCTATTTGGATGAATGACTTATCATCTGGATGCTTCAAAGACTTGAAATTATCACTCTTTTCTTGCAACTCATTTCTTTGTAGTTGTGACTCTAGTTGAAGAAACTTAATGGTTTCATTTGTTTGTTGTAGATGCTGTGAAAGATCAACAAGAGTTTCTTTGCTGATTTGCACCATGTCTTCATCACTTGAGAGGGATTAAATTGTGAAGAAATTTTAACAATTGGATGTGTTGCGCCATCTGAACTCTCTCTCTTGAATTCAGGCTCTCTTGTTGTAGATGTCATGCTTTGAACTGTTTCACTTGATTTTGTTACTTGAATGAAAATCTCTCTTGCTATGTGGCTTGAATGGCATGCTCGCTTGGTTTTTTTCTTATTGCTCTTGCTTGTAACACTTGATAGAGTTGTAGAAATTTCTTGCTTGAACTCTTGAATTCATGCTCGCTTGATGACGATCGCTTTTCTTGAACATTCACTTGACTTTCTTGATTACTTCATGCTCACTTGAATGAATACTCATGCTCACTTGCTTCAGAATTTGTTGGATCTCCTGCTCAATGAAACTTGTTTCTCTTGTTTCAAGTTTAGTGGAACTCACGCTCGCTTGCTGCAGAGTTCAACTTGCTTGATTGGTGTTAGAGTTGAACTTGTTTGGTTGCTTTGATGGTTGCTGCAATGAAATTCACACTGGCTCGCTTGATGGTTTGAACTTTGTACTGACTTGATGAAAATTGCTTGAATGAATACTCACTCTCACTTGTAGGAGATGTGAACTTGTTGCTTGTTTGCTTTAGAGTTAAAACTTGTGCACTCACTTGATTTTTCTTAAAGGAAGGGTGTCGAACACCATTGAAAATGCACCCAAGAAATCTTACAATGATTTTAAAGATTCACTTAAAACAATGAATTCCTTTGTCCTCTTAAAAATTCATTAACAATGAATTTTTAATGATTCACATAAAACAATGAATTTGATTACAAGTTCTTAAATGTATTTGCAAGAACTTTGATGTAGACTTTGCTTTGAAACACTGGAGTTTCCAGATTCATGAAATTGATTGTATTGAGTTAATTTGCTTGTTGATGTAGAATGCCGATGTTGAAAACTTTGATTATTTGTTGTAGTGACGCAAATGCATGTGTTAATCTTAATTATCCTTCCTTGTAGCTACTTTGTTACATATGTTTTGCTTGTTTCTATTGAACTTTATGTGTGTGTTAAATGAAATCATTTATGTGTCAAAACTAGACACAAATCAAAAGCAACAACATGAAGCATGCACCATCATCAACACACTCTTTGTGTACCTAAGATCCCCTTATTCAATTTCGGGCGGATCTAGGACACAATCACCACAAAAAATATATGCTTTATTAAACTTTGGAGTACATAATCATTCAGCTTCACAACATCTTCATGGAATCAAAGTTCCAGAACTTCTTGGAAGAAAAAATGACTTCAAAAATAGACTCAACCTCCTACAACAATGATCTTTCTTTTGATCACTCCAAATTTACAAAAAAATTGAATCCTTATCACTCCACAAAATCACTTATTGCTCCAAAATTACAAAAACAAAAATTTCACCTTATTTTCCCAAGTTACAACTTATTACTCTACTTATTACAAGCTTCACCCTTATGAAAAAATAAAAATATTCTCCTATCCAATGCACTTGTCTTCCAAATACTTGATGACTTAAAAGTGAAGATACCCCAATAATGAGTCAAAATATACCTTGGCACCCATTTCTTTTTTCTTTGCTTAAAATTTTTGGAAACTTACATTAATATCCATTTCATAAAGTCATCTCCAATCTCAAAACATAGTTCCATGAAAATCATGAAAAACATATAATATGAGCACTATGTTTTCAATTTGCTTATGTCACTTAGAAAAAATGAAATAATGTTTTGAAATCAGCATCAAGTGAGCACTGGTTTTCTGGACATGGTCTTTGGCAAGCACTGGTTCTCTATTCTCTGGAACCTCTTTCAGCATCCTCTCTGCTCCCCCTAGACCTCAAATCATCTGCACTTTTTAATAACACAACTGTCCTTTTTATCCAATCTCGGTTGGAATTCTTCAAGGTTATGCTCCACAATTTTATTTCATTCAGAAACTATTACTAGTCCCTTTCATCAGTATTTTTAAAACTGTGATCTTCGTTTGCTGAGATCTTCACCTGTTTGCAACCTGAATTCTGCAAATATCATCTTCAAACCAGAGTTAAAATAAAACACATCATCTCACCTTCAAGATCTATGTGTGATCTTGTTCCATCTCTCATCCGCACTGTATCTCTATGTGCTATCATCTTTTAGACTCAAAGTCCAATCTCCTCTTAATTTATTCATCAAACATGCATTCTCTGCAATTCTCATTTAATTACAAAAACCTGAATCTTCAAAAAGAGCTATTTCCAACTACAAGCCTTGATTCAAATTGACACAACCAAGACTACTAAGAATCCACACTATGCATAATAAACCCTCTATAATAACTCCTGCTTTGGAAAATTCTTTTCACATTTAATTTAAGATTACCCACTTCTATGAATACCTAGGCTTATCTTCTTTCATAAAGAAATTGATTAACTTGTCCATCTATCATTGAAATTTCCATATTATGTTTGTTATATTCGCAAGGGATTTCTGTGAACATATATCACCATAAAACCACAATGTTATGATTATATAACACCATTAGCAATGCTTTTAAAACCACATCCTCATTCGTTAAATCTAAAGTTTTATGTTATAGAATGCATACCAACTATTAATCCACCACAATGGACATCGTTACCATTCAATACTCATGCAAACACTTTAGCAGTTCTGCATTATGGTTTTGGGCACCCGTATGATACACTACAATCATGCTTCAATGCTGTGCGGTTCACCAACTTCCCACGATTGACACTTACGCTTTAATTTCATTGCAATTTATCTTCAAACTATGACAACATCCCTTGATTGTCCACGAATGGGTCAAGCCACCTATTGGAAGCTTCCTTGGGTGCAATGCTTGGTCACGGTGTTTCAGGCCACCATTAGTAGTGTGATTGTTGGCAATATGATGCAATGTGTTGTGCTTGATGGCAACCTACTTGATGAAGTTGTCCTTGATGGAAACTGACTTGATGAGTTATATTTGGATAGCAACCTATTTGTTAATGATGTAAATCTGATGTATCTACAGATCAGTTCATAAGTAACAAAGAAATAAATTCCAGTAAGTGCCAGAGTAATGATGAATAAGATATGTCACAAAGCATACACGGGTTTGTAAAGGCAAAGTAGCGTATGTACGCGTAAAATTACGTACCAAGTAGCGTATGCCTATTTGCGCTCTAAATTTATAAAACCAAGGGACATGACCGTGGTATTGGCCCACTGTATTGAGTGCTGGATTATCTATTTGATCACGTCCAGGAATACCATCAGTGGTTGAGTGGTTTTGACTCATGGTATTGACAAAGGCTAAATCTATATAAGGAGAAGAAGATCATAGTGCAAGGTGTGCATGTGTAAGGGTTGTTGATGAATAGATTTCTCAGGAGGAATATCTGCATGGATGAACTCTGTTCTTAATTGATAGATCTGAATCTATGATGCACCCATGGATATAATGATGGTTCAAGATCTCTAGATCTGATGATGATGAATCTCTAGTTTGATCTACTGATGAAATCATGAAGAACTGGCACAAGTCTGCTGAAGAAAATGAATAAATATAGGTAAGTTTTATAGATCTAGTCTGTTCTAAAAAATTTATTTTTTACAGATCTATACACTAGTTGGTTTCAACACAAGCGCATATATATGCGGGTTCGCTTCATGAAAAGCGCGTATGGAAGTTAGGGTTTTCTGAAGAATAATATACAGAGAAGTATACGCAGGTTGGTGGGCAGAAAAGTTTGTATGTACGCGGCCTTAGTGAAGAAAAGTAGCATATGCTATTTGAATTAATGACTATTCAGGGTTGAGTTTGTATCTGCATATCTATTCTGAAGTCTGGGTTATTTCTGAAGTTCTGGTTACAGTGTTTTCACTGTTCTAATTGAAGTATTGGGAAAAGTTTATGATTGTTGATAAAGTGCATAGGTCTGGGTTTTAATGAATACTTCAGTCTAAAGTATATCTACATTGAATGGGTAATAGTTTATTGATTGATCTGAATTAATAAAGCACCTATGAAGAAAATGACGAAGAGGGATCTCTAGATCTGAAATGACTATGTATTTTCTAGATCTGTTTATGGAATGTTTAGATCTGTGATCTGGTGAATCTTTGCTGAAGTAAAGGGTGAGATTTGAGTTATCTATTCTGAAGAGATGCATAGTTCTGAAAAGTTACAGATCTATACCCATGTTCATCTCAGCGAAAGCGCGTATATACGCAGGTTTGTTTCAGAAAAAGTGCGTATGAAATCAAAGGTCAATTCTGAAATAGTTGCAGATCTATACACAGGTTTGTCTCTGTAAAAGCGCGTATATAAATAGGTTCAGTGAAGTAAAAGCGCGTATGGAATCTATGGTTTTGCTGAAGTGTGTGGAATGAAATGTCTGATCTGTTTTGTTGTTTTACTGCTATCTGTCAATGATGTATTCATACAGATCTGGGTTGTTTGAATGTTGATTATGTTGATTAAAGATCAAGTTGTTGGTTGATGATTCAATGAATGAATTGATGGGGTTGTAAGTTTCAGTTTGATGTATGTTGAGCTTAAATGTGTGGAGTGGGTCCAGTCTGAAAATCTGATAAAAAGTGGCCTACAAGGTATGTTATGTGGAAGCTGTTGGAACCAGTATGAAAATTGATGAAACATGGTCTGCAGTGGTGCTGAGGGTCGAAGCCTTCAATGAGGGGGTTGTAGCTCCCTTCCAGTGGTAGCTGGTAAACAAGAGTAGGGGGTAGTAGCTCCCTTCCAGGAGAGGCCGGTAAACGAGGGCAGGGGGTAGTAGCTTCTTTCTAGGAGAGGCTGGTAAATGAGATCAGGGGGTTGGAGCTCCCTTCCAGTAGTGGCTAGAGAATGAGAGAAGGTTGCAGCCTTCTACGGGTGGGTGCTTGCATGCTGGTATGAGTCTGCGCCAGTACAAAATTGTAAGAAGTTTTCTTTATAATAAATATTGAAGACAGAGACGACAGCAGCGGTGGTTTTCTCCCGAATTGGGTTTCCACCTTAAATACTAGTGTTCATGTGTGTTGCTTATGTGTGATGGTTTATTCTGTTATTACTGCACATGCTTACTGCTTACTAAACATCTGATGAATGAATGATGCAATGATCTAAGTAAAGAATTAAATGCATAATAAGATCTCTGGACATACGCAAGTTTTCTTAATAATATCTGCGTGTATATGCGAGTTGGGTTCAGTAAAGTAGCATATGGTTTTAAGAGAAATAAAAAGTAAAAAGTTTTCAGTCAGCTCTAAATATTGATTCACCCCCCCCCCCAGTAGTTTTCCCAACAATTGGTATCAGAGCATGTCCTTCTGCAGAAGCTTGATCGCTTGAAGGAGATTCGTCGCAATGGAAAGTCATGAAGGAGTATTTTCTATAAGGCCACCTCTATTCAATGGAGGTAATCTGTTATTCTGGAAGATATGAACAAAAGCATATTTGCAAAGTCTTGGTGCAGAAGTATGGGCAATCGTGGAAGAAGGTTATTAGTATCTGGCAATTATTCCTACTGATGGAGCAAAAAGGAAGAAATATGAAATCAATGCCAAAGAAGTCAATGTTTTATTAGGAAGCATGTTGGAATCAAAATTTGTTAAAGTGATGCAGCTAAATTTAGCAAAAGAAATATGGGACAAAACCATTCAAAGCTATGAAGGAGATACAAAGGTAAAAAGTGCAAAACTCCAAACTCTCAGAATTGAATATGAAAATTTAAGGATGCATAGTGATGAGAGTATTGCCAGTTTCTTTTTACATCTAGATGATATTGTAAATTGTATGAGAAATTTGGGTGAAACCAAAACTGATACTACTCTGGTGGAAAAAGTCTTAAGATCTTTGACTTCAAAATTTTAGTCAAAAGTATCAGCTATTGAAGAAAAGCAAGATCTGCAAACTCTTACTATTGTTCAACTACATGGTATCCTGACTGCTTTTGAAATGAGAAAAGTAGGACCCTCTCAAATCAGAGAAGTTGCCTTTAAGGCATGTGCAAAAGGAAAAGAAAAGGAAGTTGTCAAGGAATCAAGTTATATATCAGAAGAAGAAGAAGAAAATTTTGTGAGAAGACTCCAACCAGGTACTAGAAGATTCAGAGGTAAGCTTCCCTTCAAGTGTTTTTATTGTGGAAGAGTTGGTCATTATGCTGCTAAATGTCCTTATGAAGAAAATCATGATAAAGGGAAACAATTTGAAAAGGGAAAGCGTTATTATACAAATGAAGATAATGATGAAGTATCAAATGAGGATGAAGAAGATTCTGGCCAAGATCTGCAAGTGCTCATGGCATATACCATGGGTGATGATAATTTCACAAAGGGAAGGAAGCAAAAGAAGAGGGCTACTTAAGGAAAGAAGATATCTTAGAAATCATGTATGGCAGAAAATGAAGATGATGCAAAAGGTATTAATCCTTGTTCTTGTGATTCACTTCCTTATGCAAGAAATGGTGAAGATAGTGAAAATGATAGTGAAAGTAACAGTATGGGTCTAGAAGCAAATCTCGAGATTAATGTTGAAGATAAATTTAAAAAGAAGGAATCTATCTACAAAGATATGTTCTCTAGAATGAATGGATAGATAGAAATGTATCAAAGACTGCAGGATAAAGTAACCAATTGAAGTGAAAGACTTGAAGCAGAAATCATCTCTCTCAAAATAGATCTGGAAAAATCAAATAAGAAGAATGAAGAGCTTTTACAAACTTTTGAAGAACAAGAAAATGGGTTGAAAGAAGAGATTTTAAAATTGAATGATCAAGTAGAAGAAGGAAGAAGGGTCGAAGAAAATATGAAGAAGCAATGCCAAAGGTTGGAGGTTGAGGTAAACATTTTAAAAGGTAAATTAGAAGAAAAAGATAAACTCTTGAGGTTTCAAGATAGTACTAAGATTCTGGACAATATTCTTAGTAGTCAAAGGTCTCCTTCTGTTAAATTTGGTCTTGGTTTTCATGAAATTGTCAAAGCAGAATCTAGTTCACAAGAAAGTGCTAAAGATTCAAAGGATATCAATGCAAAACCTGAAGTGTTGAAAGAAACAAAAGGTCAACTAACAATCATGAACTCTCAAAAGAAATAATTCCCTCCTAACTATAGAAGCATCAATCGATTCTCTCCTTTGATCAATAATTTTTAATGCTTTAAATGTCATAATTATGGGCATGTTGTAGCCAATTGCAGAAGCAAATTATTTTAGTCACAAAAAAACAGATTCTACACAAAAAGGTACTCAGGTTTCTTTAAGGGATATTGTTTTTCATGTAGCAAGTTTGGTCATAAAGCAGCTGATTGCAATAGAAGAAAGTATATAGAAGCACATTATGATCCCTATGCTTACTTTTCTGGTCACAGAAGATGTTATGCTTGTAACAAGTATGGACATGTAGAAAAATAATGCAGGATGAATAGATCTGAGAAATTGGATAATTTCCAACACACAATAAGAAATTTCAATAAAAGCTGGAAAAAGAAGGAGTACTGGTCAAAACGTAGGGGATAATAATCCTACTGCAGTCTTCCGCTTCTAAAGCCTACTTCTCATAATGACTACAGGAGTGATGTGAGATACATTATAGGAATTAGTAATGTATCATCATAAGGGGAGCAATATGTGGTGATTCCCATAGTTGGTTTGGTAATTTTGGTTTTGTTTATTTCTAACAATGCATCTAATGTGACAACATAAGACAGGTACATAATGTATAAATCCAGGAGAAAATGGAGTTGTGAAATTTTCAGTATTTCACTTTTCATACGCGGGTTTCATGAACTAAAGCCATGTATACACATGAGTTCTGTTGGAGACAGAAGCGTATGTTTTTCTGATAACAAAAAAAACGGTGAGTCAGCTCAAGGACAGGAGCACAGTTTCAGGGGGAGCATTAGCCTTGCTGAGAGTAATGCATTGTTGGCATTATGATGGTTCTAAAATATGATCTCTCTCTTGAGGTATTTTTGGTATTGGTTATAAAAAGTCATATTTGTAATTTGATGAAAAGGTTATGTTGAGACCTATGATGTAAATTGTTATATTCAGTCATGTAAGGACTTCTTCAAATTTGTAAACCCACTTGGTTGGGTAGTTGAGTCAAAATGTGTAAATCCACTTGGTTGGATCATTGATGTAAGTATGAGTCCTTGGTGATAGGAAAGGTCATAGAGTCATGTACTTCATTGAAAAATATGTTTGAAGATTCAGCGTGAACTTAGGGGGAGCATGGTCACTTCAGTGCACATCAGATTTACAAAGCTCTTCTTTATACAAGAGAAGAAAAACCTTGTTTTGGTTTTGATCCACCCTTTTCCCTTGATGTCAAAGGGGGAGAGTATCATGGTGTTTGAATAATGGTTATATTCAATGTATCTATCTGTTGTGGTGATCAAACACCATCATGGTTGCCATCAAGTCCAAAGGGGGAGATTGTTGGAAATATGATGCAATGTGTTGTCCTTGATGGCAACCTACTTGATGAAGTTGTCCTTGATGGAAACTGACTTGATGAGTTGTCTTTGAATAGCAACCTATTTGTTAATGATGTAAATTTGATGTATCTACAGAGTAGTTCAGAAGTAACAAAGAAATAAATTCCAGTAAGTGCCAGAGTAATGATGAATAAGATATGTCACAAAGCATACGCGGGTTTGTAAAGGCAAAGTAGCGTATGTACGCGTAAAAGTACGTACCAAGTAGCATATTCCTATTTACGCTCTAAATTTATAAAACCAGGGGACATGACCAAGGTATTGGCCCACTGTATTGAGCGCTGGATTATCTATTTGATCTCGTCCAGGAATACCATCAGCAGTTGAGTGGTTTTGACTCATGGTATTGAAAAAGGCTAAATCTATATAAGGAGAAGAAGATCATAGTGCAAGGTGTGCATGTGTAAGGGTTGTTGATGAATAAATTTCTCTAAGGAATATCTGCATGGATGAACTCTATTCTTAATTGATAGATCTGAATCTATGATGCACCCATGGATATAATGATGGTTCAACATCTCTAGATCTGATGATGATGAATCTCTAGTTTGATCCACTAACGAAATCATGAAGAACTGGTGCAAGTATGCTGAAGAAAATGAATAAATCTAGGTAAGTTTTATAGATCTAGTCTATTCTACAAAATTTATTTTTACAGATCTATACGCTAGTTGGTTTCAACGAAAGCGCATATATACATGGGTTCGCTTCATGAAAAGCGCATATGGAAGTTAGGGTTTTCTGAAGAATAATATACACAAAAGTATACGCAGGTTGGTGTGCAGAAAAGTGTGTATGTACACAGCCTCAGTGAAGCAATGTAGCATATGCTCTTTGAATTAATGACTGTTCAGGGTTGAGTTTGTATCTGCATATCTATTCTGAAGTCTGGGTTATTTCTGAAGTTCTGGTTACAGTGTTTTCACTGTTCTAATTGAAGTATTAGGAAACTTTTATGATTGTTGATAAAGTGCATAGGTCTTGGTTTTAATGAATACTTCACTCTAAAGTATATCTGCATGGAATGGGTAACATTTTATTGATTGATCTGAATTGATAATGCACCTATGAAGAAAATGATGAAGATGGATCTCTAGATCTGAAATGACTATGTATTTTCTAGATCTGTTTATGGAATGTTTGGATCTCTGATATGGCAAATCTTTGCTGAAGTAAAGGGTGAGATCTGAGTTATCTGTTCTGAAGAGTTGCATAGTTCTGAAAAGTTACAGATCTATATGCATGTTCATCTCAGCAAAAGCGCGTATATACGCAGGTTCGTTTTAGAAAAAGCACGTATGAAATCAAAGGTCAGTTCTCAAATAGTTGCAGATCTATACAAAGGTTTGTCTCTGTGAAAGCGCATATATACAGAGGTTTAGTGAAGTAAAAGCATGTATGGAATCTAGGGTTTTGCTAAAGTGTGTGAAATGAAATGTCTGATCTGTTTTGTTGTTTTACTGCCATCTATCAATGATGTATTCATATAGATCTGGGTTGTTTGAATGTTGATTATGCTGCCGATTATGTTGATTAAAGATCAAGTTGTTGGTTGATTGGTTGATGATTCAATGAATGAATTGATGGGGTTATAAGTTTCAGTTTGATGTAAGTTGAGCTTAAATGTGTGGAGTGGGTCGAGTCTGAAAATCTGATAAAAAGTGGCCTACAAGGTATGTTGTGTGGAAGCTGTTGGAACCAGTATGAAAATTGATGAAACGTGGTCTGCAGTGGTGCTGAGGGTCGAAGCCTTTAGTGAGGGGGTTGTAGCTCCCTTCCAATGGTAGCTGGTAAATGAGAGCAGGGGGTAGTAGCTCCCTTCCAGGATAGGCTGGTAAACGAGAGCAGGGGGTAGTGGCTTCTTTCCAGGAGAGGCTGGTAAACGAGATCAGGGGGTTGGAGCTCCCTTCCAGTAGTGGTTGGAGAATGAGAGAAGGTTGCATCCTTCTATAGGTGGGTGCCTGCGTGCTGGTATGAGTCTGCACCAGTACAAAATTGTAAGAAGTTTTCTTTATAATAAATATTGAAGACAAAGACGACAACAACGGTGGTTTTCTCCCAAATTAGGTTTCCACCTTAAATACTAGTGTTCATGTGTGTTGCTGATGTGTGATGGTTTATTCTATTATTACTGCACATGCTTACTGCTTACTAAACATCTGATGAATGAATTATGCAATGGTATAGGTAAAGAATTAAATGCATAATAAGATCTCTGGACATACGCAATTTTTCTTAAGGATATCCGCGTGTATACACGAGTTGGATTTAGTAAAGTAGCGTATGGTTTTAAGAGAAACAAAAAGTAAAAAGTTTTCAGTCAGCTCTAAATACTAATTCACCCCCCCCCCCTCTCAGTATTTTTCCCAACAGTGATTCCTGATCACGGTGCTTCAAGCCACCGTTGTAATGTTCAATGTTGCTCTTCCCACAGTGCTCGAGCGGCATTCTCCTTTTTACTGCTTGTGCACAACTACATAGACCGATTCTAATTCACCTTCAACTGCTCGCTACATCAACTCCACCTGTGAGCTATTAGTTTTGCTACACCATTCCATGCATTACCATCCACATGAAAGCTTAACGCAGAAAATGAAGAATATCTACTATGGAATCACAGTCAACAATGCATTTGTCGACTCACATGAAATGGATAACAACCCAACAATGTCAGGAGAATGGGACTGTATATATATAAGTCTTACGGCATATATGATCATTTACTCATCTTTTTGTTTCTTTATTTTTGGAAGGATTCATTACCGATTTCTCTACATTGCAGTGCGTTTACTTACCACTCCCAATCTTGGTGCTGCCCATCCGCTTTAACTCTTCATATAAATTCTTGGCCCTCTCCTCACAACAACGTTCTGGTAGCACAACTTGACCAACCAACACAAATCTCTCCCTTTGGAAGATCGCTTACTAATGTTTCAGGATGGACAAACAAAATTTGATATAAAAAACTATATAAATACAATCATTTATTTTCCTATGCTCTGATACCACATATTGAAAAAAAAAATTAACTCAGAAAAATATATAAAACACACACAATAAAACAGAGACCAAATATTGGCAGAAAAGGCTTCAGCCTCATGGCTTCCTCACAGATTTTTTCATTATTAAAATAATGCAGTGTTACAATCAAATAGATGAGGAGACAGTGTCTCAAGATAGTGCATTCTATCTTCGACACCTTGGTTGAGCTAATTTCTCAACCAAACACACACCAATATAGGAGATACCTAAACTAACTCCTACTTTAGAGGAACAACCCAATCTAAAGAGCTAGGCATAAATTCCGAACTTTTAATATTTAATTTATTTATCTTATTTTTGGATTTATTATTGTTTTATGAGAGAGGCTAACAAATTAACTTAAAAAAAAAAAAAAAACTATAAAAATGACATAAAAATACAAAAAATATTTTAAAACACAAATAATTTTTAAAAAAAAGTTTGAAGATTAACCCCCCCCCCCCCCCAACCCCCCTACCCCCCCAGAAAAAAAATATATATTTTGAATAATTAAAAATATATATATATATATATATATATATATATATATATATATATATATATATATATATAATTTTTTTATTAGAAAACCTTACATTTATATTAAAAACCTAAAGAAATAATAATAATAACATAAAAAAAAAAAAAATTCTTAAAAAGTAACTAAAAAAAAAAAATTATGTTGCCTACCCACTGTGGTCGTTCGGCCACCGAGCTAGGCGGCCATAGCCCACTTGCCTTGCCTTCGGGCTCAGCCAACCGGTTGTGGCCGCTCGACCGCTGGACAGGACGGCTGTGGGAGCTGCGGCTAGGCATCATAATTTTTTTTTAATTATTTTTATTTCTTAATTGTTTCAGTCACCATTTTTATTTTTATTTTTAAATTTGTTTTTCTAGTTTTTTTTTAAATTTCTTTTACTATTTTAAATTTAATTTGAAAGTACAATTTTTATTTTTAAATTATTTTTTTTATATGTTTTTTATATTTTGATTATAATTTTTTTATATTTTTAGTTTAAATGTAAGGTTTTTTTATTATTATTATGTAAAATTATTCTATGTTTTTTTTTTGGGGGGGGGGGGTTAATTTTCTATTTTTAAAAAAAAATTATCTGTGTTTTGAAATATGTTTTTTATTTTTTATTTTTATTTTTTTTTCTTTTAATTTTCTAAGTAAATTTTGTTCTTTTTAACATTTTTAATGTTTTTTTGGTCTTTTCAAATACAATTTTATATTTGATTTTTTACATATTTTAAATGTTATTATTTTTTTGTAATTTTGCAAAAAAAAAAGAAAATTATTATAAAAAAACATTGCAAAGAAAAACAAAAAAACGTATGCTTGAAAAACCCTTAAAAAAATAATATATTAGGATGAAAAGCACTAAGAGACATACGAAAACATGAAATTTTGTTAAATAATCAAAATTTAAAAAATAATTGTGTATACCTAGGACATAAAAACATTTAAAATGTCAAAAATGTCTTTAAAAAAATATATGTTGATGTTTTTCAAAATATGCATAAAATCATCAACATTTTAAAAAATATATTGAGTCTTAATACAATAGAAAATTTAAAATGTAAAAAATAAGCCCTCTAAAAAAAGTGGTCGATGCTGCATCAACACTTTTTAAAATTAACATGAAAATCACTAATATTTTAAAAAAAATTGATACATAAGAAAATTTAAAGTGTCAAAAACACGCTCCAAAAAAATAAAGTGTATTCTGGAAAAGCACTTTTCAAAATCATATTACTTTTTTGCTACCTCAAAAAAGTGGGTACTCCTTTCTGTTTCCGTTTCAAAGTTTACATTGTTGCATGTAGTGGATTCATTTATGCCTAGAAGGGAAGAAACATAAAGGAAGAAAAATCATCCTTCTTTCATTATTACTCTTTATTTTTTATAGAGTGTAGAAGAAGCAAAAGAGAAAATTTGACAAAGAGACAGATCACTTATAAATTGACATGACTAGAGAAAAATGTCATGTAGTGGATTCCATAATAAATAATTGTGGGAGATAAAGGGAGTTACCTTTGAAGAAGATTACCGGTGGGAGAGAAAGATTGGTTTAACCCAAAAAGCTAGCAGGACGCTCCTAAGGGTTCAAGAGGTGAATCCTGATAAGGATTTCTACATAGTTTTCCTGAAAACAAAGGGGTGGAGCTCGAGGGGGGCTAAAAGAGAGTTGGTTCAAGATTGGGATGATCATGGAAGCCTTTAACCTATTCTTAAAAGGATTCAGATAAGTATATGCATGATTGAATAGTGAAAATTAGAATGTGTATGGTGGAACACACATTAGAAAGGTAGAGTAGGAAATTATTGTGGAACTTAAATTTTTTTAAGTTATAATCTGCTAAGTGGAAATGTTATTGTTGCTGAAGATAAATGTGTATGTGATGTTAACCTTTTTGTTGTAAGCAACGAATCATGCACAATTGTAGGACTTGGGATATTTCAAGCTTATGAAAGTGATAAGAGGATATGATGAAGAATCTCATGAATAAAGTGAATTCTGAATTAGAGTAACAAACTAGATTTTTTGTGTTGTAGATAAAATATATATATATATATCAATTTCAATAGAACTTTATTTTTGTAAAGAATTGTATTAAGTTAGATGTTTTTGAATTACACTCTATATATACATTGTAATTCAAATTAAGAAAGATTGAACCTTTGAGAGATCCAAGAAACATTATTGTACTTTTCTAGAAATTTTTTGAATATAATCGAAGGATCTTGACTTCAGTTTTAGCAACAATTGTGTCCATGTGATTTTTTATGGTATATTCATTTATGTTTCCATCATATGTTCAAGATAACATATTAGTTAGGGTAAGTTTAAGTTAAGTATTAACTTCTGCAAATTTATAATCATCACTGAGAAAAACTAATTAAACAAGTTGTTTAAATTAACTCCTTTGCATCATTTAGCTGTTGTCTTATGTCATCTCTTTAATGTATATGTGTTGTTTGTAGAAATTTCTCTACATGTTTCTACTATATCTGATAAATTAAGTATTCAGGATAAATTTTTAATTATCAAATATCTTCTTCTTTGCTCCGTCATAGTCAACTTAAGGATTATATATTGTTAGTAGTGAAAATCAACACTTTGAAAATGTTAGAAATTTTTGGATGGTACAAGTGTAAATGTTTTATATCATTGATCATCCATTTAAGTTAAATCCCTCACTTAATACTTTGGTGCAATTCTCGAACATTAAGTTATCTTCAAAGATACAACACTTTGATTTCTCTCATTTAAATTTGTTTTTAAATATAATATATAATACTACTATATTATATTAAATATATTAATATTTTCTTGATTTCACATAATATAATATAATATAATATAATATAATATAATATAATATAATATAATGCAGTATTATATTTATATTATATTATATTATATGTTATACTGCACTATATTTTCTTATGCAATCTAATTCTTAATATATTAAATATTGTCTTACATTAATAACATTTAATATAAACTATAATATTAATACTACTAGCCTAGAATAATCTTATTTTCGCATCAATCAAAAGTCAACAGAGACCAAATCTTTTCATGTGAAAAATCTGTTTTTCATTTTTGCACACATTAAAAGGTTTTGCACTAAAAAAACGTTTGTATCTTGAGATATTTGAACATCTTAGTTGTTGATAATTTTGTGGTTAAGATGGATCTACGCTGATATTATTTAAAAATTAATTATTTTACAATTTATGATTAATTTTTTTTAATATGATTTAAATATTAATTATATTATATTTACATTTTTACATATTGTTATTATGTGGAGAGACAAATTTTAGAGTCCATTATGAAGGTGATGTATATTTTTTTCATTTTTTCTATCCTCTATATCATGTATGTAGTTTAAAACAAAAATAAAATATACTCACTATGATTGTTCAATTAATTATTAATATTACAACTTACTAGATGTAAATTTTTCACTTTTATTCTTAAAAGCATAAACAAAATATTTTAATATCTATGTAAGTAACAAAATTTTATATCAACTATAAAAAGAAAAACAAATATTATATTTAACTTATAAAATTTCAATATAAAACTTAAATGAATTTTTTATATATATATATATATATATATATATATATATATATATATATATATATATATATATATTCCTTCTTATTAAGAGGAAAGGTGTAATTCATCATAAAAATTTTAATATAAAATGAGCAAAAATATTAATAATAGAAAAAATATTCAACATGGATTATAGATAGAATATTTCAATGTTTATATTTAAATACAATATTTTAATGTTAGTTATGTATATATGCATATATTTTTTTTGAAAGCTTGGTAGTACCTTCCATTTTCTCTTTTTGGAGAAGAGCATTGAACATGTGATGACTACTATAAGAGCAGGCATCATCACGTTAATGATTTCACACTTTCTGTTTTGTATTCATAGATATATATATATATATATATATATATATATATATATATATATATATATATATATATATATTAAATATATAAAATTACATCATATATGTATAACTGTATTTTTAAAAATGTTAAATATTAAATATCTAAAATTATAGATTTATATAGAAAATTTTGGTTAATAAATTTTTTTTATTAAAAATAAATGATAAATGAAATATTTTTTAATTTAACTTATAGATTTTTAATGTTCCAAGGGGTGGTAGGAAGGGGAAGAGTTATCTTTAATATTAATGGAAAACATGTTCTCAAGTGTTCATGGAGCTAGGTAAAAGACCAACAATTAGGCTGAAATGTATGGTCTCTTGTTCGAGCTAAATCTAACAAAAGAAATGGATATTACTCAGATTTTAATATTAGGAGACTCTCTTCTCACAGTCCAATATTTGTTCAATGGCTCTTTTTGTAAGGACTAACAAGTTTCTCCTCTATATAGTCGTGAGTGCCCTCGACAACTTTCATTTTAAGTCCTTCTTTCATATCTTAAGAACTCAAATAAGGAAGTGGATGAGCAAGAAAACCATGTTTTTCTTTTCAATCCGAGCCAAACTGACATAAATAAATTGTGATGCTGAAACATCCCATGATTTAGTCCTATTCACTTATAACCTACTTTAATTTTTTAGAGCCCCATTGTGAGCACTATGGAATAATATAAATAAAATTATAGTCACCTTTTATAACCACCCCCCCCCCCCCACCCGCCCCAACACATTGTCTCCTATGTGGATCATACTCATTATCTTGGAAATATATTAGAGGTGATTGTAGGTTTTAACCCTGTACAAAAATGATCTGCAACGATTATTATAAACAGAAAATAAATAATAGTGAGAGCATAAAACATAGAAGAGATATTCATAGATATTTTCCCCTGGATCCCAAATTGGGACTACCAACTTGATTTTTCATTATATTCCTTATAGTGTTACAACACATATATATGCATGTTGAAGCATCATAAACCCCAATCCATTAACTCTCGATTAGAACATAATCATAGTTCCCTTGACCAGATCTATAAAATAGGAGGGGATGAAAACCATCATGCCCTAAAACCATGTCCAAACCCATGCACAAAACCATGGGATATTCTGCCCATCGAAAAATAGTTTCGAATTTTTTTTCTCGGGGCACTATCTCGAACCCTGAACAGGGGGGGATACTGCACCCCCCCCCTCTAACCCCGATGATGCGCTTGGTGCAACGTGCAAGGTGTGCTTTCGCTCGCATGTGACCACCCCAAGCGTGCGACTAATCATGGAAAGAATATAACACATACCCAAAATTCTCTCACTTGTTGTTTTCTTTCCGCAGAGGGCCATAGGAGAGCTCAGTCATTACTCTAGCTCTGCAACACCCATTGTTTCTCAACACCAAGATAACTTCTGAGTGCTCACAGAATTCATCAATGCATCTGAAACATTCTTCAAAGTGTCCACCTTTACCAATAATACCCTTTTATCCTCAACCATATCTCTCACAAAGTGATATTGAACAACAATGTGCTTTTCCTTTGAATGATAATCAGGGTTCTTAGACAAGGAAATTACATTTTGGCTATCACGGTCTATCCTTATATTTCATTGCACCAGCCCCATAATTGAACACAATCTCTGCAACCAAACTGATTCCTTTATTGCATGAGTGGCTTCCATGTATTCTACCTTTGTAGCTAAAAGAGCTGCTACATACTATCTTTTACTCATCCAACTGACTACAACTCCAAATAGGCTAAACGCATACCCACTTGTATATCTTCTTTTGTCCAGATCTCCAGCTCACTTTGTATTAACAAAACCATGGATGTCCAAAAATCTATCCAATCCTGGTCTTCCCTGGTAGCACAAACCATATCACTAGTGCCACACAAATATCTGAAAACCCGCTTCACTGTTGTCCAATGCCCCTTCCCTGGTTTTGACATAAACCTGCTCAATACTCCCACTGCATGTGCAATATCTGGTCTATTATAGATCGTTACGTACATCAGGCTACCCACTGCACTTGCATATGGAACAGGGGACATATCCTCCTCTTCTTCTTGTGCCTTGGGACACTGTTCAGCAGATAGCTTTACACCTACAGGAATAGTAACCTTCACCGGTTTACTATCCTGCATATTGAACCTCTGCAATATTGTCTCGACATAATTCCTCTAGTTTAACTAGAGCTTCCTCTTTGCCCAATCTCTCTTAATTTCCATGCCCAAAATATTGCTTGCATCACCAATATCCTTCATGTCAAATTTGGAGAACAATTGGGTCTTCAAATGTCTTTTCCAATTAGTGACATATCATCCACATACAAGACCAAATAAATAGCATGGTCACAAATTAATTTAAAATATACACAGTGATCTTCTTTGCTTCTGGTGAAGCCAAGTCCCCATATATAGGTATCAAATTTTTGATACCACATACTTGGTGACTGCTTTAACCCATACAAATACTTTTTTTTAACTGACATAGAAATCCTTTCTTACCCTTGACCATAGATCCTTCAGGATGCTTCATGTAGATCTCATCTTCTAGATCCCTATGAAGAAATGTTATCTTCACATCCATCTGTTCTACCTCAAAATCAAAGGAAGCATCAATAGATAAAAGTAATCTAATAGAATTAACCTTAGCAACAGGAGAAAAAATATCACCAAAATCAATCCCCGACACCTGGGAATAACCTTTAGCTACCAATCGAGCTTTGTATTTTCCACCTAGTCTTCTACATTCATCTTCTTCTTAAACACCCATTTTCTCCCGATGGGATTCCTTCCAGAAGACAACTCCACGAGATTCCATGCCTCATTTTTGTGCAAGGATGCCATTTCATCAACCATGGCCTCCTTCCAAAGTTTTCCATCCTCTGAAACTACTGCCTCTCTGACAGTTCTAAGATCATCATCAATTATAGTTAAAGAAAAAATTTAACAGAAAGTAGATGGACTACACCTTTCTGTTTTCCCTCTTTCCTGAACTGATCTTATCATAGCTGGAGTTTGTGGCTCTTCCTCTTCTGAATCTTCTTCTATTGTAGATTCTGATTCGTCCTCCTTTAGCTTAAACTCTATCTTCTCAGGTTCCTTTCGTAGGACTTCATGTTTAACAACATATTTCACCTCTCTAAACACCACATCTTAGTTGTACACAACCTTCCTTGTTTCTTGGTTCCAAAGCTTGTAACCTTTTAAACCATCCTTATACCGAATAAATATGCACCTTTCAGATTTATTATCCAACTTGGTCCTTTTATCCTTTGGAACATGTACATATGTATCACATCCAAATACCCTTAGATGTGAAAGAGAGGGTTTCTTACCAATCCATACCTCATGTGGAGTCTTATCCTCCAACGCTAATGAAAGTGATCTATTAAGCAGGTAACATGCAGTATCCACTACTTCTACCCATAATTCTTGTACTAACCGGGTACCACTGAGCATGCTTCTTGCCTTTTCCATCACTGTTCTGTTCTTTCTTTCTACAACTCCATTTTTCTTAGGCGTGTATGGATTAGTCTTCTTCCATGCAATACCACACTTGTTACATAATTCTTTAAATTCATTCTTGCAAAACTCTCCACCATAATCTGTCCTCAACACCTTTATCTTCTTCTCTATCTAGTTTTCCACTAGAGCCTTAAATTATTTAAATATGTCAAAGACTTTAGATTTCTTTCTCAAGTAATATATCAATGTATTCCTTGGGAAGTCATCTATGAATGAGACATAGTACACAGGTTTTCCTAGCGATGGAACTTTCACAGGTCCCAACACATCACTGTGCACAAGCTCCAATATCTTATTCACCCTCTTAGCACTAGAAGGAAAACACACTCGATTCTACTTCCCATATACACAATGTTAACAAAGATCAAAATCTAGATATAAATTAGATATACCTCCTACCATACCATTTCCATGCAATATGTTAAGGCCCTTATCTCTAATATGTCCAAGCCTTTGATGCCATAGCATGGTCTTTTCTCCAGATACCACTACGCTTTCTGCTCCAGTTTTAGGAACCAAGAACTGTTGCACCCATAAATAACAGTGCCACCCTGAAGCTTGTATAGATTTCCAATCCAAAATCCCCACATTAATACTAGTGCTCCAAAAACCATCTTGCAAGTATCTTTCTCAAACACTATTTTTACACCTGCATCATCCATCTTGCTTACAGAAATTAGATTTCTGGCCAGTGCAGTAATATTCAAAACACTAGGAAGTGTTCTAATCCTTCCACCATGCAGCTTCAGCTTGAATTTTCCACGTCCGATTATTTTGGTCTTCCTATCATCCCCTAAGAAGACATCACCAGCATCATATTTCTCATACTCGCAGAACCACTCCCTATGGGGAGTAAAGTGAAAGGATGCACCTAATTCAATCAACCATGCCTCATGATCTACATGTGTATTTGAAGAAGAAGCCAAATACGCATCCTCACCTTCATCCGAAGTGGTTTTTGCCTCCCCAAAAGGAGAATCATCTAATCCCTTTCCTTTCTCAGGAGCTTTAGATCTGCACTCCTTTTTGAAGTGCCCTTCCTTTCCGCATTTTCAACACACCTTTACAAACTTTCCTGGAGATTTAGATCTCCCTCTAGATTTAGATCTCCTACTCGAAACCTTATTATTTTTTCTGCTCTAGGACCTTCCTCGTATAGATAAGGCATCTCCATTATGGCCCTCCATATTTCTCCGTCTCATTTCCTCCAACATCAAGGCTAAGAAAATGTCATCAAAATTCAAGGTAGTTGTATTGTTACCTATTGCAATAACCAGATATTGTCCCACGAATTTGGTAGAGAACACAAAAAACTGATGCATTTATCTTCAGCTGAGATTTGAATATCAACAGATAACAACTGACCTACCACAGTATTGAAGGTGCTCAGATGCTCTGTCACCGAGTCTCCATCCTTCATCCTCAGGTTATACATCTTTTTCTGCAGGAACAATTTATTCACCAGAGACTTAGATTGATACAAATTCCCTAACTTGTCCCACAAAGTCTTCATTGTAGCTTCCCCAGATACATTCACAATACTGAGTATGAGATAAACAACAGTATTGTGCTCTTTTCCTTTCGATCCAAATTCTTCCAGTCTTAATATGACATTTTCATTGGTTTAGTACCCGGATTTACCACCATCCACTAATCGTTATCCACGAGCAGATCCTCCATATTGAGCTTCCACAACTCAAAACTCTGAACATTAAATTTCTGGATCTCTATCTTTCCACTGCTTTCCATCTTCTTTCACTGTAAAAATCGATCACATAGATCTCCCACTGAACAATGTCTACCATAGGCCCGAGTAATAAAAACCCTCATCATCAAAGGCATCCCATTGAAGCCGAAACAATTTTGATACAAAATGTAGGTTTTAAACCTGTACAGAAATTATCTGCAAACGAATCCTAAAAACAGAAAATAAACAATAGCGAGAGCATAAACCATAAAAAATATATACACAGATATTTTCCGCTGGATCCCAATTGGGACTACCAGCTTGTTTTTTCATTATATTCTGTATAGTGTTACAACACATATATATACATGTTGAAGCATCATAAAACCTAATCCATTAACCTTGGATTAGAATATAAATACAGTTCCCTTGACCAGATCTACAAAATACCAGGGGCTGCAAACCATCATGCCCCAAAACCATGTGCAAACCCATGCACAAAACCATGGGATATTCTGCCCATCAAAAAATACGGTCTAATTTTTTTTTCCCGGGGCACTGGCCCGAACCTCGAACAAGGGGGGCTGTCGCCCCCCTTGTGACCCCGTTTCTATGCCCGATGCAACGTACAAGGGTAGATATCACCCCCCCCACCCCCGTGCATGTGATTAATCGTGGAAAGAATAAACACATACCCAACAGTGATGTGGCTGCTAGATATCATGGATTTAATGCAAAGGTTTGTCTCCCATTGTGTTTGCATGCATCTAGAGCTTTGGTCGAATGATGTCATAAAAAATATTTGGATCTTGCAATTAAAACTTTGATGGCTCCAAGGATGTGGATGATAATGGAATTTAATGGCGAAGAGAATTATGCAACATATGGACTCTTTGGCGTTGGGTTTAAATCTATGGATAACATCTGGTGGATTTGTAATTGTCCTCCATGGTGGTTGAGCTTGTTATGGTTTCATATGATCATTTCTTTAAGAAGGGAAAATAATTTTGATATTGATAAGGTCACCTCTTGTGAATTGGGAAATTATCTAAGTCAATCACATAGTTTGTGGAAATAAAAACCTATTTTGGTTCGTGGGTGGTTACTTAAGCATATTAAACAAAGAAGGGGCATCATGGTTAACTTTTTTGGATTATGAGGTTGGAGCTTTCCTCCACCCTAATTTCCTCCTGAATATGTTTTTTTCAAGGTGCGTCATGGGAAATTTGGTGGTTTTGGAAAGACATAATCTCCTCTACTTCTAGACATGGTGATGCAATTGGTTATAGGACATGTTCCCACAAAATTCTCTACAACCACTCTAGAACACTTATTTCTCTCAAGTTTCTTACAGTGCTTAAGACTGAATTCTTCTTTGTCATTTGTAGCCCTCTTCAGTCTCGTACCTTGTGTATCTTTGAGTCCTTTTGGTGAAATTTTACTTTGCCACTAAGGAATTCTAATCTTTATCTATTGTATAGTCAGTACCATGTGCAATTGGAATTTATTCTTCAATCATTCATACTTTGTATATTTTAGTACTTTTGGTAGAATTTCACTTTTCCATTTAGGTACTCTTACCTAATTTTCTATATAATTAATTCCTTTTGCAATTGGTCCCTCCTTCCACTCCAACTTTGGTTTTTAATTTGTTCCAAACCGAGTCCCTAGGACTTCTCCTAATTGTTGGGCCTTTAGTCTTTCTCCATAACACTTTCCTTGATCCCTGGACTTCTAAGGTTGAGGTCCTCATAGGGAATTGGTCCCTCCTCTTAGTAATTGCATTATGTCATTCAGGAAAAACCCTCCAATAATTGTAGGTGGAAATAGAGTAGGAAGCATATTTCCATGACAAGTTGAGGATCTACAGCTTGAGAATTTGGATTTGCAATGGAAAGTTGTAATTTTTTATTTTTTTTTTAATTTTAATTTTTTTTTATTTCATTTCATTTTTTTTAGTTTATTAGTATTATTATTATTATTATTTATTATTTATTTCTATTTTTATTTTATTTATTTTTCTGATTTCCCTTATAGTGTGGTTAGGATGGAATTCTAATGTTGGTGGTAGCCATGTTACAAGAGTGAAATAACCATTTCCAGTGTGAACATAGAGAAAGTGTGGTATTTATGGTATTTTCCCAAGGTAATATGGTCAATGATATTTGGTAGTAAATTATGGAAACTCGGAGAAGGGGGAAAATGAAATTTTAATAAATAATTAGGGAAGATGTGGAAGTATTTTTCAATGGGATTTTCCCAAGGTATTTTGGTGAGTGAAATTTAACATTAAATTCTAGAAACTTGGAGAAGGTCCAATGGAGAGATATAAATCAAGAACGAAGGAGGAAAGGAAGGCATTCAATCTTAGTATGTTCTTTCTACATTTGGATTGGAGGCTTGAG
This sequence comes from Pinus albicaulis, assembly GCA_034641835.2. Taxonomy (NCBI): domain Eukaryota; kingdom Viridiplantae; phylum Streptophyta; class Pinopsida; order Pinales; family Pinaceae; genus Pinus; species Pinus albicaulis. Next base: position 854,984,519 of record CM076570.1, read on the forward strand.
CAAGTTTCCATAAGAGAGGGTCTCAAGCGAGATCTTAATGCTAGCTTTAGTGGGATTTAGTTTCACCCTCGTCGACAACCCAATTTCGATGATATGAGATCTCACCCTAGGTAGTTCAATTCTGTTCCATATATTTGGTTTCGTGGAGGTGATTTAGCTGGAGAAAAATGGTTTTAAGATTGGATCTGAGTTTTTTATATGTGATTTGTTCATGGCATATAATCCCTTAGTGGGTCCACCCAGAATCCACTGGTGTTCCTATTGGTTATATTTTCAGTTTATGTTTCATGGCTAGATTGTGTTGCTATGGATTATTTTTGGGCCATTATCACACTTATTGTTATGTAATTTCATTACAATTAATAAATAAAGTTGTGTTCCATTATTTTTGTAATTGTCTCATTTATTTTTATTTATTTTTCATTAATTATTGGTTATATTTTATTGATTGTTCCAGCATATTTTATGTTCCATGAGGGTTTGAGTTTTAATATAGTAAATTATCTCGAAATTTTCAATCTTATTTGGAATAGTTCCAAATGAGAATATTTTAAAAGTCCATCAACAAGAGAACACACTCATATTTTATTTGGAGGAATTATACTCTATAAAAGCCAATTTTAATCACAAGGATGATGAGATTGATTCTTTTAATAGGAAATTTAATAAATTACAAATGTAGATGGGTACAAGGGAAAATAAAAGTTATTAAAATAATGCATTCAACCAACCTCTTGAAATTTTGATTTTTGATCTAACCAAGCTCTCGATAGATGATCACTCTCCCTTTCGATCCTAAATTCTAACTGCAAATTTGTGCTTTTGTTAGGCCAAGTTTTCAAATTGTACGCATGTTGATAGTTTGGTGTATGTGGACAATATGGAGTAGTAGGTTTCTAGCTCAAACTTTTGGCACCACTTTCTAGTATTCCTTTTAAGAAGAAGATGTATGCAAAAGCAATGTTATTATTCTCCAATACCTTGTTGTCACTCGGCACAAATTTAATAGAATAATTTCTGTTTGAGGAAAAATTTAATAAAATAATTATTCATCTTAAATATTTATATATAAAAGTTTGAAAGGGATCAAATCTATAAGTTATCCATGCAGAAAATATGTTTTCACATAGAGAGATTTCATCGCTTTAAACATTTTGATGTGGAGTTAAAAAGGATCTTAGTTTCATATCTATCAACCATTGAGATCAAATTCACAAGTTCTGCACTCAAAAAAATATTTACACCTTGAAATATTTGATCCCCTCTATGCTTGATAGATTCATATTTAAAATGTGTTTAGGTCAGTTTTATACATATGCATTTTTTTTGGAATATGATTGATAATAATATTATATTATAAACCATATTATATAAATTTGAATTATATTTTTATTTAATAAGAGATAAATGAGAGTTATATATATATATATATAATAACTAATTATAATTTAACAATAATATAGATTAAAATTTTATTTAAAAAATAATCTATAATATTAAAATAAAAATAATACAATAATAAATATACATTTTATAAAAAAAAAATTGTTATGTGGTAGTTTATTAGAGATTACATCAGGCTTGATCTATGGTTTGAGAAACTACAACCCAGGGGCATCTAATCCATAAGCAGTCAAAATCACACTAGGATCGCACCTGGTCTAGGCCACACCAACCCTTAACATGATTGGATTTTTTCCCATTGAGTTTGGAGTATGTGATATTCACATCACATAGTGAATTAAGAGCACACCCCATCAATATATATTCTACACCTAGTGGGCATACATTTTACAATCCATAAGCAGTTAAAATTACACTAGGATCACACTTGGTCTTGGCCACACCAACCCTTAACATGACTGGATTTTTTCCCATTGAGTTTGGAGTATGTGATATTCATATCAAATAGTGACTTAGGAGCATGCCCCATCAATATCTATTCTACACCTAGTGAGCATACATTTTACAACTGTTACTCTTAATGTATACAAGGATTACTATCAAAGAAAGTAAATATTAAAATATAAATGAGATTTATAGTGTAAGTTATTAAAATATAATTAGAGTTATGTGTGTCTTGTTTCTGAAAACAATTATATTAATATTGAAATAAATAGATAAATAAAACACACATATATAATATAATATTATAGTAATTAATTAAGAGATTTTTTTTAGTTAATGTGAGTTATGAGATGAGTAACAAGTCTATTATGTGGTTTGAGTAGGGGTGATCCACGGAAATCAAACCCATCAAAAAAATCACCGATTACACCCAACCTAGGCACACTATTGAGTGCCTTAATGAAGCACCATGTCACCCTATATTATAATCTCGGGGGCAGTAATTAAATAAATCTTAATTATAGATAATAATAAAATGATACTTATATGAACAAATAAAAGAATAGTAAAAATAAGAAAAATTTCTCTGCAGATTTTGATCATTAACAACTAACATGTTTTGGATTTGTATACCAAGAAGGTAAAACGATCAAGAATATTTGAACCTCATAAATTTTTCCATGCATCTAAATGTGAATATAGAATCACCAATTTTGTCTCTACACTTATTTAAAGGATTTTTCTAAGGATGTGGAGGAATTTCCTGCACGACTAAAGTAGTTGAAATCCAGGCAATTTTTTTTTCAGGAAATCTTGCAATATCAGTGTTTGAATCATGTTTTTCATGATGGAAATCGATTCAACACCATAAAAAACCTCTAGGCACCAAAAATATTCAAGTTTCAAAAATATCTTGTGCACCCAAAATATTTAAGTTTCAAAAATATCTAGGGTACCCAAAATCTTGAACTTGGATAGCTATAACTTGGAGTTTGTGGAGTTTATTAAAATCTTTCCCGAATTTCCATGATTTTCAAGGCAAAAAAGTAGGGTAGTTTTACTATGTTCCTATTTAAATATAAAAATAGTATTAAATAGTGGAGTGAAAAAGGGCATCCTCATCTCTGATGTTATGGGGTTTCTATATGTTTGAATGAAACAATTCCAAATTGGGAAATATTTAGAAAACATATCACATGTGTCGTGATTTATGCTCTTCTTTCATTTGCCACAAGTGTTCTCTTTCCAACATCTACTGCAATTGCTAGTTATAATAGACATTTAACTTTTATTTTGAAATGGACATGCATCAACTCCATGTTGAGAATGTCGAGTCATACATCCATGTTGAGCCCGTCCATGCAATTAAATAAACTATACATGTCGCAAAGTGAAAATATATAAAATTTCAATTTAAATTATATCACTCTTCTCTATATAAAATTTATATAAAGTTATGCTATTTAATATGAAAATTGAAATATTTTATGTATAGTTGACACTAACATTTTATTATTTATATATATATTTTTTTTAAATATTACATGTCAACTGAATATATAAAATTAATTACATATCATATAACATTAATAATATTATTTTTACATGTTATATGCTAGCTTCATATTAGGTAGAGAAGGAATTAGATACCCCCTTCATACTAAAAGGTAAATTAAATTTACATTCTCAATTGCTTTATCTCTCTATATAAAGTTGATGTAACATTAAGGTGAAAATTGTAGTATTTTATTTATGAATGAAATTGTATTTTTGTTATTATTATTCATTTTTGGTTAGGTAATGTGTGTCCTAAGATGACTGACACAGCTAAATTATGTCTAGAGTAACTTATATACATGGGCACCTAAGCCATCAAAATTACCCATAGAGGATAACACTCATCTTGGCCCACACAAATGCCTAGTATGACTGGATTTTCCCCACTAGATAACATTTTAACCATAGAAGCTCTTAACAGAGAACCCTTTCACTCTCTTTTTCACCATGGAGGGTCTAAATCATACCATGTGAGTGTTTAATATACCATAGTTACATTTTTTATTACTATTTTTTAATTTGTTAATTTAAGTATTATTTTTTTTAATATTTTTAATAATGCTCATAGTGGGTTGTAGAGCGCCTATCATGGAAATTTAAATGGAGAATTAGAAATTGTATATCCATATGATATAATTCATTTCACTACAAACACATATTATATTATTTTTTATTTAATGATCAAGAAATTGTTTAACTTATTAATGGAATAAGATCTCTCTCAAGTTAAAACCTATAATTTAGTTCCTATTATATTTTAATTAAATTTCCATTTAAATTTGATATTTTAAATGTTGATCAAATCTCTCTTTAATTTAGCCATTGCTACATTTCTAGATGTGAAGGTAAATGGATCCAAAAAAATAACACTAAAAAATTACATTAAAAAAGCAGTTGAAGATTTTTTGAGAGCATCACATATTAAAAAGACTTCTCTTACCCACCTTCATCATTGTACACTTACAAAACTATTCTAAGATGTTCCAACCATCCATATTCTTAATTCCAATTACATCATTAGGACATCCCTTGCACCTCACCTCACATACCCTTGATAGAAGCCTTCCTCTTTAGGCATTAAATATCCATCAACCTCTTATGAATTAATTGTCATAATTATCTAGGTGTGATCACAAAACTCGTTGAAAGAAGGTTTTGGTTGAGAATCAAAGATCAACCCTCTACCCTTTGGATGTTAAAGGCATCATTACCCAACAAAATCGATTCAAGGGTATCAAACGACAATTTCGAATTAAATTTAAATGTAACAACATGTTTAATCCTATTGTTATTTTTTTTTGGAATTTTAGTAATATTTTTTTTTCAAAGTTACATAGTGGCTAAAGATTCTAGACTACTTTCCTTTATTTTGAGGATAGTACCGAGGGTAAACCATTAATTTTCTTCTATATTTTTTAGGGCACAAGGGTAATCACCAACAACGTTTTCTTAAAGGAAAAAGAACAATCCTCAACAAAGATAAAATCCATTTTAACAATAAACTTATTATAAACTCAACATATTACAAATCTGAACTAGATTTAGATATGAAAGATAATAATCATTTCTCCTAACTACTCGAAATAAATCAAATTAATAAAACAAAATTAAAACTTCTTATATATTAGGTACCATCACATTATTACTCAAATAAGATTAGTAAATGAAAATTCTAATATTTTTTAAAAAATATTCAATGAAATATATAGCTTTTGATAACCCTACAAAATAATTATATAGTCAAGGCACACCAATAGAGATGAGAGGCACACTTCCTAAAATGGCAAAGAAGTGAAGAACTCAAAATTATCCTATGATTGAAATAGAAAACAATAATAGAATTGACAAGGATTCCTCAGGCCTTTATGACTATATAGAATCATTGAGACTAAGGAAAAAAAAAATACAAAGGAAAATTTCTTGAAAAATATACCTTTGTTAATGAGGAAGATGAGTGAGGAAGAAATCAAATATTATATGAAAACAATTCTCAAAACAAATTTAAACACCTCACACCTCATGAACCTTCACTAGAGGAAATTATATCGCATTAAGAAAGAGCTCATTAAGGAGAAGAAAAAGAAAACGAAGAAGTTGAAAAATATTGTATATGAAATGAAAATCTCATAGATAATTGAAAGCATAGAATTATTTGTTGACCAAGTACAACCTCTCATTTATCAAGGAAAACCAAAGCAGTGAGGAGGAAAAAAAAGGCAGTAGGAATAAAACAACGTGATTTAGCTTCAACCATATGAATTGTGTTGTTAGTGGAAACTTTGGAGAGATCCTGAAATCTTCCACCATCTTATAAAATAATCTATGGAGAAGCTTTTGAATTTAAAAAAAAATAATCAAAGATCTATTTCCCATGCCATCTATTGTATCATTAGATTATTGAACCAATAGATTGTATCCTTAGAGACTATGTCACTAGATTACTTTTTTATAACATCTTTACTCATTGTATTTTCTAATTTGTGTAGAAGTTATAAAAGAGATATATTTTTTTATAAAAATGTAAATTAACATGGTTAACAATTAAAATATTTTAATTATATATTTTTTTCCAAATAAATATTGAAATAATAATTATTATATATATATATATATATATATATATATATATATATATATATATATATATATATATAACTTTGTTTTTTAATAAAAATATTGATCTGTAAGTTTTCATAATTATTTTATTTTTAAATATTTATATTATAATTTTATTTTAATCAATATTAAAATATTTTATTACTAATAATATTGTTTATAGATTATGTAACTTTTCCATATTATCATATTAAATTATAAAAATTGTCAATATTATAAAAATATTTTTGAATGAGAAAATTTTAATTCAATAATATTTAATATAAATTTATATTTTTAGCTTATAATAATAATAATCATTATTATTAATTAAATAAATTTAATTTATATATAATATATCATACATAATCAAAATAAAATAAAAGATAATAATTATTTTATATTAATTTTAATAGGAAAAATAAATTAATATGTTTTTATTTGACATATATTTTTAATGATAAAAAATTTATAATAATTATTTTTATTTCGTGATAATAGAGAAACTAGTTTTGAACCTTCTAATTATGAGAATGCTACTTGATATGACATTTCTAATAAAATATGATGGATTGAATTCATTAATAAAAAATGGTCAGCTCTACAATGGAGAGACTAAACCAGGAGAGTCTCACTCTGCAGAATGCTCTACGTTCCCAATACAACTCAATCAATATATAGCATTGTTGTATTATACAACAACCCTCCCCATTTTTAAATTTTTAGAATAAATCCCATTTAAAAATAGGTCCTTTTTTTATATCTTTTCCATTGATAAAAGGATGCATATCACATTTTATTAAAAGTATACAAGTTTTAAAAAATTTCTGATCCGATGAGTTAAAAGACCTTTTAACATATTTTGAAGATATTAGAAAAAAATTTATACTTAGAAATATGTTAAAATGAATAGTAAATCGCAATCGGAAATTCGAAGAAGTTCTTTTAAAAAAGTTGTTATTGCTTTGAGAATTTTCGATGCAATCACGTTCAATCGCAATCGCATTTTGGAATAGTATTAAGTCTTGCACTTTTCTATTTTATAACAATGCGATGCGATTTATCGCAATCACGTTTCGGAAGAGAGTTAAAACATTGTATTCCTTTCATTTAAAATGCCGATGTGATTGAGCTCAATCGCAATCGCATTTTTGGAGATAATATTAAACGGTCTATTCCATTGAAAAATATCTGATGCGATTGAGATTCGGTAAAAAAGCATTATTGCATTCCATTTCAAACAAATTGTGATGTGATTGTCGCAATCGGAAGATTAGCAATGAATTATGTTGAATTATCTGACACACCATTGAAGACTTGTGATGCGATTGTTATTTCGCCTTTATATTTATTCATCGCATCGCGAAGGATCAAAAGTGAATTTTAACATTTATTACAAGGATGGGCCAATCTCCGATTGTACGACAATATTAATTGAAAATCAGGCAGAAGATCATGGGTTACTTTGTTTTCAATATGTGAATGTGATCCCTTAGAGAGAATTTATTTTGAAAATACGGGGAGATTAAATGGTAATTAAATAAACAATTCTTTGTGTAGTTGTTCTCATTATTGTGTTTTATTTCGGCTGAAAGCATTCATTTGAATTGCAGAACAAAAGTTTGAATCCTTTCATTCGCAGAACCAGAAAGAATTTACCTGAAACTGAAATGTCAAAGAGAACCAGAAATTCTAAAGCTTCTTTTGTTACAAAATCTCCTATTTTAAACATGTCGCCCAAGGAGAAACCAACAAGGTTCAAGCTAGTCACAGACACCTCTTTTCAAGGACTGGGGAAGATGACATGGGAGAATGTATACAATTTTCTTGAAAAAGAGAAACCTAAGGTTATTATGCCCAAGGAAACTGTTCCCGATGAAGAAGATTCAGACTCTGACTCTAAAACTCAACTAAGTGCATTGGAAAATTCATTTTTACACTGAGTTTCTGCCCGGGTGAATATTTTTCCCTACTATGATGTTATCAGATGGGTCATTGACAATGTGACCATTCAAAACAGGACTTTTGTTTCTGCTTCTGGATCAATGTTTGGGTCATTCAGGGCAGAAGATATTAAAGCAATGTACCATCTTCCCAATCCACAAAATATTTACGACAAAGAATTCCTTAAGGAATATGCTGCAGAACATCCAAACTAGGCAGAGCCAATCAAAGAATGGAGGAGTAACCCTGAGAAACATAAGCAAGAGGCATCAGGTATGTCCTCTGTGGAGTCTCTCACACCTCCATGTTTTTATGCTCCAGCGATGATGTGTAGGTTGTTTGGAAATGATAACTCTGCTAGATTTTCTATTCAAATGGTCTCGTTAATTCATTCTGCTGTTAATTCTGAAATTATGGATTGGGCTATCATTTTTTTGGATAAGATAGCCAATCGAATTCTAGAGTACAGAAAAGATAAGAATTCAGGGAATTCCACCCCTTTCCATTTTTGTGCTTATATTTTGGACTCCCTCTGTTTCAATTCTGAGTTTCCCATGCTAGGTTGGAAATGGACTCCAAAAGAATCTATCCCTATTCATCTGCACCACAATTTATTATGGAAAGAAAATTTCAAACTTCATGTTTACAGAGTCTGCCATGGTTTTCTAATTCCAATCTACCAAACCATTTTTGGTGATTTCCCTCCTAGACTTTCCAATAAAGCCAAGACTGATTTTTGTTCTATCGGAGATTGGTTCGAAGAAGAAAAATTCAATTATATCAGAACTTTTGGGAGTATTTTTGAGCCACATATCCTTCCCCTATATGTTCTAGATAAGCTGTTAGCTCAAGAGATTTCCTATCAACTGACAGTTGAAGGAATGTCTAGAATTTTGAAAACCAATAAAAAGCTTATGTGGCATACCTTCCCTTTTAAGTGTGGTGACTATACTCTTAATAGTTTTGTTCATGCTGAGAAAGAAGCTGGTAAGATTTCTGATCTTAAGTTTTCAACAATTCCTGGAAGATAATACGACCCAAGGAAAGTGTTGCATGATTTTACTACCTCTGTTTCGATTGCCCAGTTTGAGCATGAACCAGACATTTTTGATGATTTATTTGTTTCCATGGATGATATATCCAAATTCTTTGATTCATCCAAGTCCAAGTTGCAGGCCGAGGACTTGAAATTTTTTTTGTTGTATAGAAGCCAGAGGTTACTTAAAGTTCCTTTTGATCAGTTGAGAGCTCCCACACAGGAGAAAACATCACAACAAGCAGGAAGTACTTCTGGTAAAGAAGTAAAAAGAGCTAATCCTATTCTAGGGAAAAAGGATGACAACAGAAAAGCTGACACTGCTAAAACAGAAACAGCTGCTCAAAGAAATACACAAAAGCCTTTAGTTCAAATAGAAAAAGGGAACACGGGTACTGATGCTCGGGTAAATATTGAAAAAAAAAGTACAGAAAGTAAAAACACTGAACAGGCACCCAAGAATGATGCAGGTTCTCAACTTGGAGGACAAGAAGATACTGAATTGGTTGTTTCTTCTCATTTTCTAAATCAATATCAACAATTTTCATAGCAAATAAGATTTCAAAACACTCCTAAAGTTGACAATCCCAAAGATCAGGATGTGGAAATCATTCCTGAAAACCCCACTGGAGAAATTATGCAAAAGATAGAAGAAATACCTCCTTTAGATATATTCTATAGTCCCAAACATAGGGCTGTGGTAAGAAAACAAAGGAAAAGGAGGAGAATAGGTCAAGATGCCCTTTTGGCATCACAGGGGGAATTGCTAAATGTTGTTTATAAAAATGTTGAGGTGGATCTGTCTAAGGATCTCGCCAAATTATCTCAGTATGCCGGTGCCTATAGTGCTGCCACTATAGATAAAGCTTCTAAAGTTTCATAGCTAGTAAAACAAAAGGATATGCAAATTGCTATTTTTGAAGAACAAGTTACAGGTGATCAGCAAAAGATTATTCAGTTGGAACAGCAGGTATAGGATGCAGAACTCAGAGCTAAACAGCTAGAAGAGCAACTTAGCCTTGAAAAGAAAAATATTGATGAACAATCCTTGGGCAAACAATAGCAGTTGACTCAAGAAGTAGAAAAGCTACAAAATCTTTTACAAAATGAGAGAAATTCAAAGGTTGAACAAAAAAAATGTTCCAATCAGAAGTGGACAAGTTCAAGGAGTATCCTAAGCTGGCTCAATTCATTACTGAAGCTCTTGAAATCAACAAAATTCTATCTCAATAGTTAAATGAATTTTGTCTAAAGTTGACGCAAATTGAGCCTTTGTGCGAAATAACATCATCTTTGATAGATAAGCAGTCACTCTTAGGCAAGAAATTGAATATGTTGATGATAAAATTTCTAAGTTTCTTTCATGGAAGGATACAAAGTAGGGAAGAAAAGCTAATCTTCCTAGAATTGAAGAGAGACACAAGGAAATTCTATTTATGTAATGCGAATAGAAGTTAATGAAATCAGAAAGAGCCACATCAAGGGCTAAAAGTTTAATGAATAATACAACACAATTGATTAATGACAACCTGTACGCTACCAATTTGATCTCAGATTGTACCCCAGGTGAGTTACCTAAAGTAAAAGAAGTTGATTCCAAGTGGAAGCAAGAGATAATCAATAAAAATAAACAGATTAGCAAGCTTCAAGGAATTTCATATGATAATATGTGGTCTTATCTGATCAAGCCACACAGCCAATAGATGGCCATAAAATTCCTTTCGAATGCTATTCAATGTATCATTCCTAAATTCTCTGATGCTACATACACTGAGAAGTTACATTCAAAAATGATTGGGCCAACAGAAGTCCAAGATATGCTCAATATCTGCCACCTTCGTTCATCCACCTGAATCGATGATCAATGAGCTAGTCTAATACAAGCTCGCATTTTAGTTTAAGATATTTTATTTTAGATATATTGTAGGAATAGTTTTAGTTATTTTGTTTTATGAGTACCTATTTCAACCCCTTTCATGCATTTAGAAAGGGATCCTTAATTTGTAATACTTTTGACTTGGAGATTACATTTTTGTACTCCATTTACTCCTATATTATTTTATAAAGGATCGTATCTGGTGATTCTACGTGGAATTATTTTTAAAGAGTTGCATTTCTATACCTTGGATTTGATTTTGCATTTGAATTGCTAGATTAGAGTATCAGATTTCATTTGAAAGTCTCAAGATGGATATGGTATTTCTATCTATTCACTGTTAATTTCTTTTGTCATATGATATTCTCTTTTAAATTTACTATTTTTTATATGCACTTCTTTTCACAATATTTCTTTATATATATTATTTTTGAGTATATTAGAAATATTTATCTTTCATATGTGTATGTAAATGATATACAATGATGAATACAATATGCTGATATAACTCAGTTTAATTTATTAAAGAGAGTTATCTTTATTTGTTGTTGCACATTTCAATTAAGCTACAATACATTTTTATGGTTATTGTTCAATTGAAATAATTTTAAGTTGTATTCACATATGATACCCAGGTTAGTTTTAGAATTTCTTTATCAGTATTTAAATTAGATTAGCTAGTATTTTCATTTCAAGTCATTTAGTCCCATTTCCCCCATCCAATCATTCCATTACCAACCCATTCAAATTATTAGGAAACTAGTACTATAAATCCAGTCGGAGCCAGCATCCCAAATAGAAAAGGAGCTGACTTAAGGTCTCGACCAGGTGGTTATCCCCCAATGTTTGAAGCAACGATTTACGAGGCTTCAACATTTTTGGCGCTAGAAGGAGGGCCATAAGCTATGAATTGTAGATAAATATAAATCCGAAAGCCATTCTAAGAGCACATCACCCTCATCACCTTCAATTTCTTCCAGATCTCAAATCACAAGAGAAGAAATTGAGAAAAGTATTGAAACACCCACTACCAAAGTTTCAGAACAATTAGATAATCCAATTCCTGAGTCCCCTGAAGTTGAGGCTTTGACCCATAAACTGCAAAGTTTCTCATTATCATTAGAAGAATCAGAATTATCTGAAGGTAGTGTAACTTTGCAGTTTGTTTCTTCCAGACCTCTTACTAGATCACAAAGTGAAAAACTTAGAATTTCCCCAAAAGAATTTCCTATTCCTAGTAGGGTCAAATCAAGAAAAACTCCACCGAAAACAGAAAGTGATACCAGTTCTTCATTGCATATTCAAATAATTGTTTCCCAAGCTCCAAATCAAGAAAGTACAATAGTCTCATCTACATCTACTCAATATTCCTCCTCTGCTCAGATTTCAACTGCTCAATCTTCATCTCCTCAAACCACATCTACTCAAATGTTAATTGTTTCTTCTAGTACTTAAAAAGTTACTACTAATATACCAGTTATCTCTTCTAGTTCATCTATTACCGTTACAAGAATGACACAACCAGCACAAAGACGATGGACCAGACCAGGAGCTGTGAATATGGCTGCACCTTTGCATGATCTACCTGATCATCCTGAAAAATGGATCCCAAAGTTTAGTCCAGATAGTGGTGTATTAGCAGAAGAACATATCAATAACTTCATGCTTTCTATAAACTTGAATAAAGTAGTGAATGAAGATGTTGTAGTCCGATTATTTCCCTACACTTTGCAAGGAACAACAGGATCCTGGTATTTTTATTTACCTTCAGATTCAATCACAAGTTGGGATATGTTTGAGGAACAATTTTTAACTAAATATGGAGATGATAGATCAATTTCTACCCTAATTAATGATCTCTCCAATTTAAAGACTCAATCAAAGGAGCCCATTAAAGACTTTAACTCACGATTTAATAAACTCTTGAACAAGATCCCTGCAACATCTAAACCAGGTGAACAAGTTAGAAGTGAATGGTACATTAACTCTTTACCCTCAAATATAGAAATTTTCATAGATAGAGCTGCAAAGCCAACTCTAGCTGAAAATATGAAGAAAGATATTTCAGTGGAAAAGTGGATGATTGCTCTTGATAAGAAAAATGTTTTTGATGAAAGAAAATCAAAGAAAGTCACTTTTAAAGATGATTCCAAGAAAAAGACACCAACAGATCCATATGACATGGAAGGTTTACAGAAGGTCCTTAAAACCATGTCTAATGGGATGGTTGAGATCAAGAAGCAGGTAGCAGAAACATCTAGAAAGAAACCATTTAGAAATTTCAAGAGAAATCAAAGTGAATCAAAACCTCCCAATGCAATTTCTAATGCAGAATCAGAAGATGATGAAGAAGAAGAAAACCCTCTAATATCAGACAAAAAAGATGAAAGAGAAGAATAAGTTGAACTAAATGGAATGTGGGATTTCATTCTCCCTAATTCAGATAGTGACATGGAACAAGAAGCTATGCTTTTAAGTACTAGGAGAAAATCTACATTGGAACCTGTTCAAACTGTTCCGAAGAAGAAAAATACAACTCCAAGTACCAAAGACAAAATTCCTGCAAAAAAGACTTCTTCATTACCCACTCACAATCAGCCATGGTGTCCCAATCCTCCCACATCATCATCCAAAACTCTGTTAGTATCAGATCCGATGGATTATAATATTGTTAAGGGCATGAAAAATACTAGAGCGAATATCTCATTACATGAACTCGGCAAACTCAAACATCAACAAAAGCTATTATTAAAAGAGTTAAATGCTACACCTATTGCTCCTCTACCATGTGGTGTAGTAGTTAAAGAAGCTAAAGGAACTTGTAAGCCATCAGACAAAGTAGATGCATCTGACATTGTTCTTATTGGAGAAAGATCAGGTTCTCAGACACCTCCATTTCTGCTAACCTATGAAATCTACAATAAGAATTTTCATAATTTTTTGATTGATTCGAGAGAATCTTCCAATATTATGCCTTCTTCTATTTGTGCTAAGTTGAATATCGAACCTCAGAAATATGTTGTTCATATTTTATAATTGCATCGCTCCAAGGTTCAAGTTATTGGAGAAATCAATTCAGTTACCATTATACTAGCTTCTGACCCTAGGATTGTCCAAAGAATTGATATTCTTATTGTTGATATTCCATAATTCTATGGGTTAGTCTTAAGAAGGGACTAGTCTGTGAAACTTAATGGTTATATCTCAACCGATTATTCACATATGTGGCTTCCCTACAAAGGGAAACCTAGTCAAATCAAAGTCAAACGAGAGAAACATATGAGGCACACTGTGACTGAATTCGAGCAACCGAATGAACCTGTAGCTTTCAACAATAATATTCTTGGAGGTTATTCTGCCGAGTCTTTTCATGGAAATTTTACTGCACCACAATCACCATTCTCTGTAAATACTTTTGTTTCTCAAATTGAAAATTTTTCGCAATCCAATTCTTCCAGAATTGTAAATATTTCTGATTCTTTTGTAGATAAACCCATAGATAGAAATTTATTTTGGTCATTATATTTTGATGGATCGAAATCTAATGATGGAGCAGGAGCAGGATGCATTCTAATTGATCCAAAAGGAGAAAAAACTATGTTATCATGTAGATTAGAATTTGAGTGCACTAATAATGTTGTTGAATATGAAGCCTTGATTCAAGGGCTTTATAAGGCCATAGGGTTAAATGTAAAAGACCTGAAAGTTTATGGAGATTCCAAAATTTTCATAAGACAAGTGAGGAATACTATCCATTGTCTTTCAGGATATCTTAAACACTATCAAACCCTAGTACAGGATCTTACCACTCAATTTCTATCCTTTAATATTTCTTCTATTCCCAGGAATCAAAACACATAAGCTAACATGTTAGCTAATGTTGCATCTAAACTCTTTCCTGTTGAAGATTGCAGTCCGAATAGATTTTCATTAGAGTTAATTTCTCGCCCATCTGTCCCAGATAATATCACTAACTGGAGAGTATTTTACCAAGATCAAGATATTTTGAATTTCTTAACTTCTGAGAAATCATATGATGAATAAATTATTGATGAAGATGATCATGATCTGCAAATTACTTCAAGAAATAATTAAAATCCAATTCCCAAATCTTTTGTCAAATTAGAAGATCTTTATGATATTAAATACAGATTCAAGAAAGTTACTAATTCCAAAATTCAAAGTTCAACTTTGAAGTTTGAATTATTCAATCTTGGTTCTGATTCTAAACCTCAGAATGTTAATCTAGGTCTTAATTTAACTTCAGAAGAATGATCTGCTTTCATTAAACTTCTGAGTAAATACAAAAATGTCTTCGCTTGGAATTATGATGATTTAAAGACTTATGATACTTCTGTAATTCAACACACAATTCCAATGCTATCTGATGTTAAGCCTGTGCAATAGAAATTGAGAAAGATTCATCCAAATCTCAAAGATCAAATCAAAACAAAACTCAATAAGCTTCTGAAAGCAAAAATCATTTTTCTCGTAAGGCATTCCAATTGGGTTTCCAATATGGTACCTGTTAGGAAGAAAAATGGCGATATTAGAATATGTATTGATTTCAGGAATTTAAATAAGGCATGTCAAAAGGACAATTTCCCATTGCCAACTATGGAGAAAATTCTCCAAAAGGTAGTTGGTTCTGAACTCATGTCCTTCCTTGATGGTTTTTTAGGGTATAATCAAATTCTAGTACATGCAGATGATAGGCTGAAAACCAAATGGGGAACCTATGCTTATCAGAAAATGTATTTTGGTTTAGTGAATGCAGGAGCTACTTTCCAGAGAGCCATGGACATAGAATTTAAGGGTCTGATTAATAGATCAGTCGTCATTTATCTTGATGACATAGCAGTTTATTCAAAGAAGAGATCCAATCATCTACAAGATCTGAAACAAATATTTGAAAGATGTAGAAGATTTGGTATTTCATTAAACCCAAAGAAATATTTATTTGCTCTTGATCAAGGAAAACTCTTAGGGTTTTTTGTGTCAAAAGATGGTATATATATCGATCCTGATAGAGTTAAAGAAATTTCTGAAATTTCTTTACCTCACAATAAAAATTCCATGCAAACATTTCTAAGTTAGATTAATTTTGTAAAAAGATTCATTCCAGATTTTTCTTTAATTGTTTTTCCTATGCAGAATATGATTAGGAAAAACTCAGTGTTCAAATGGGGTCATAAAGAAAAATAAGTCTTCAATGTAATCAAGAAGGCAATTATTGATGCACCTGCATTGAATACTCCCAATTTTTCTAGTGATTTTATTCTGTATACTTTGGCAACCGAAATTTCTTATGCTACTGTTTTAACATAGCTCAATGACCAAAAAATCAAAGCACTGATTTATTTCTTCAACTCAAATGTACAAGGAGCTGAGCTTAATTATTCTGATGTTTAAAAACAAGCTTTCACTGTATTTAAGTCAATCAAGAATTTTAGGCCTTTTCTCTTAATAATGCACACAAAAATGATTGTTCCTTTCTCAGTAGTAAGACAATTACTAATTCAAAGAGAAGTAGGAGAAAAAAGGGCTAATTGGGTGACAGCCTTGAGGGAATATGATATTTACATTAAACCAGCAAAGATTTTTAGAGGACAAGGTTTTTGTAGATTATTAGCAGGAGCTCATAATATATTAGAAAATCAAGATCCAGAGAATGATATTCAAGTAAGTTAGATAAGTGTTACAGATTTTGAATCTCAGTATGTCGATCTGATATTTTACTTGAAAAATGGGTATGTTCCTTCTAATCTCAACTATAAGAATAAACGTGCTTTAAGATTGAAGGCTACTAAATATGAAATCATTGATGATGTGTTACTCAAAAAAAATTATGATTCAATCTTACTAAGATGTCTTGAAAAGGCTGAGGCAAAGAAGGTTTTGCAAGAATTACAGGATGGACCAACAGGAGGTTATTTTGGAGGCGATACCACAGCCCAAAAAATCATCCATGTTGGATATTATTGGCCTACCCTTTTTAAATATTCTCATGATTATGTGAGAAAGTGCAAGATTTTCCAAACTGCTAGTGGAAGGCAGAGGAAGCCAAATTTTCCTCTACAGCCAGTAAACATTGAACAACCATTTGAGCAATGGGGGCTTGATATTATTGGTGAGATAACTCCTCATTCTTCCAAGTAGCATAAGTACATTCTCACAATAAAATATTACTTCAAAAAATGGGTAGAAGCAATTCCTCTAAAGGTAGCCAACTCTGATGCAATTGTTGATTTCATCGATCAATTCATCATTACTAGGTTTGGTGTACCTAACGCTCTGGTCTTTGAAAATGCATATTATTTTTCTGGTAATAGTATAATGGAATTTTCAATTAAGAGAGGTTTTTAATTGAAATATTCAGCTAACTATTATCCACAAGGTAATGGTTTAGCCGAATCCACTAATAAAAATATCCTCAAAATCATAAAAAGGAATATTGATCAAAGCCAAAAGAATTGGCACAAATCTTCAATCTTGCATTATGGCTTGATTGTATTACTCTTAAAACTTCTATTGGAACTTCACCTTTCAATTTAGTTTATGGTAAAGAAGTCGTAATACCATCAAATCTAGCTCTTCCATCATTGGCCCTGGTGCAATTCATTGAAGAAAATCCTTCCTCATCCATTCAATTAAGATCTGATCAAATCGTAAAATTAGAAGAGGAAAGAGAGAAAGCAAGAATTGTTCATGAAAAACATCAACAACTTGTTAAATCCTCTTTTGATTCAAATTCCACTGGCTCAAAAGATTTGTCAATTGGTGATCTTGTTTTGAAATGGGATAAAGCACATGAGGAAAAAGGTAAGCATACCAAATTCCAAAAGATGTGTCTTGGACCATTTCAGATTGATGAAAAGATAGGCTCATATATATTCATACTTCAAGATTTAACAGGAAAGAGAGAATCTCTTCCTGTAAACGGGCTTGTCTTAAAGAAATTCGTTTCATGAGGAGGCAACCCCTTCTTACTTGTACATATTCCTTTCTGCACTTTTCATTTTTTTTTGTAAAATAAAGTTTTGTAATAGTCTTTGATTGACTATTTACTATTATAAAATTGTCTTATAAAGAATGTTATAAACACTTATTTTAAGTAAATAAGATTTTTTAGGGAATTGATTACAATTTTTATATAGTTTAAAATAAAATGTCAAACTTTGAAAATTTGTTTAAAACATTTGCATGATCTTATGAAACTTTGAGAAAAATGTAAATCATTATAAGTTTATTAAGCAGAGAAAGGTTACCTTTAAAAAGTAAAGACTTTTTCAATATTTGGCAAACAAAAACTCCGAAAATTGTCATCCATTTATTCTTAAGGATACAACTATTTCACCGCATCCATTTCGATTGTGATTTTTTAGAATGTAATTCTAAAGAAATTATATGACCAAATTTAGGAGATAAGAGGTCTCATCACAAGCCTGCTTACCATGATCATAGGAAGTAATCAAACTGGCATTACTAATAATGCATACCAAAACATGGTAATGGCTTATAAATTAAGATAAGGATTCTCATCACGAGCTGGCTTGTTTAGTTTAATTACAACTAGTGAATGGCATTGTTACTAACAGGCTACCAAACTAGAACAATGGATCTTAAATTAATAAAAATAAATAAAAGACAAAATTATGTCTTATGAATTTATTTTTAAAGAGTCATAATCTTAATTGGATGGGACAATGAATAGTTAATGGTTAAAAGGTAACCCTGTCAAGACTATGAATGTTTGCTGGCAGCAGAGGGAATACCTATGACAATAGAGTATATTACATAAGCTAAACTTGAGAAAATCCACTTACTTTATTATTATCAACCAATCAAAGCTTGAGATAACCCAAAAAATGTTTTTATCCTTGAAGAATTAGAAAGAAATTGTAAGTGATTTTTATTCTTTTGCATAGTTAGATTTTATTTGAATTATCTTAAGAAAAGTTTTCATTATCTTTAGAAATTTTTACTTAATAAAAATATAGTATTCATTTCATTTTTTCAAAGATAATTGTTTCTTTCACCGAATCTCCAATTGTTGTATTGTACAACAACCCTCCCCATTTTTAAATTTTTAGAATAAATCCCATTTAAAAATAGGTCCCCTTTTTACATCTTTTCCATTGATAAAAGGATGCATATCATATTTTATTCACAAAGTATACAAGTTTTAAAAAAATTCCGATCCGATGAGTTAAAAGACCTTTTAACATATTTTGAACATATTAGAAAAAACTTTATAGTTAGAAATATGTTAAAATGAATAGTAAATCGCAATCGGAAATTCAGAGAAGTTCTTTTAAAAAATTTGTTATTGCTTTGAGAAGTTTCGATGCGATCGCGTTCAATCGCAATTGCATTTCGGAATAGTATTAAGTCTTGCACTTTTCTATTTTATAACAATGTGATGCGATCTATTGCAATCGCATTTCGAAAGAGAGTTAACAAATTGTATTCCTTTCATTTAAAATGCCGATGCGATTGAGCTCAATCGCAATCGCATTTTGGAGATAATATTAAACGGTCTATTCCATTGAAAAATCTCCGATTCGATCGGAATTCGGTAAAAAAGCATTATTGCATTCCATTTCAAACAAATTGCGATGCGATTGTCGCAATCGGAAGATCGACAATGAATTATGTTGAATTATCTTACGCACCATTGAAGACTTGCGATGCGATTTTTATTTCGCCTTTATATTTATTCATCGCATCACAAAGGATCAAAAGTGAATTTTAACATTTATTAAAAGGATGCGCTGATCTCCGATTGTATGACAATATTAATTGAAAATCAGGCAGAAGATCATGGGTTACTTTGTTTTCAATACGTCAATGTGACCCCTTGGAGATCATTTATTTTGAAAATACGGGGAGATTAAATGGTAATTAAATAAAAAAATATTTGTGTAGTTGTTCTCATTATTGTATTTTATTTCAGCTGAAAGCATTCATTTGAATTGCAGAACCAAAGTTCGAATCCTTTCATTCGCAGAACCAGAGAGAATTTACCCGACACTAAAATGTCAAAGAGAAGCAGAAAGTCTAAAGCTGCTTTTGTTACAGAAGCTCCTGTGTTAAACATGCCGCCTAAGGAGAAACTGGCAAGGTTCAAGCTAGTCATAGACACCTCTTGTCAAGGACCAGGGAAGATGACATGGGAGAATATATACAATTTCCTTGGAAAAGAGAAACCTAAGGTTATTGTGCCCAAGGAAATTGTTCCTGATGAAGAAGATTCAGACTCTGACTCTGAAACTCAACTCAGTGCATTGGAAAATTAATTTTTACACCGAGTTGCTACCTGGGAGAATAGTTTTCCCTACTATAATGTTATCATATGGGTCATTGAAAATGTGACCATTCAAAATAGGACTTTTGTTTCTGCTTTTGGATCAGTGTTCGGGTCATTCAGGGCAGAAGATATTAAAGCAATGTATCATCTTCCCAATCCACAAAATATTTACAACAAAGAATTCCTTAAGGAATATACTGCAGAACATGCAAACCAGGTAGAGCCAATCAAAGAATGGAGGAGTAACCCTGCGAAACATAAGCAGGAGGCATCAGGTATGTACTCTGTGGAGTCTTTCGCACCTCCATATTGTTATGCAGCAACGATGATGTGTAGGTTGTTCAAAAATGATAGCTCTGCTAGATTTTCTATTGAAATGGTCTCGTTAATTCATTCTACTGTTAATTCTGAAATTATGGATTGGGCTGTCATTTTGTCGGATAAGATAGCCAATCGAATTCTAGAGTACAGAAAAGATAAGAATTCAGGGAATTCCACCCCTTTCCATTTTTTTGCTTATATTTTGGAAGCCCTCTATTTCAATACTGAGTTTCCCATGCTAGGTTGGAAATGGACTCCAAAAGAATCTATCCCTATTCATGTGTACCACAATTTCTAATGGAAAGAAAATTTCAAACTTCATGTTTACAGAGTCTGCCATGGTATTCTAATTCCAATCTACCAAATCATTTTTGGTCATTTCCCTCCTAGAATTTCCAATGAAGCCAAGACTGATTTGTCTTCTATCGGAGATTGGTTCGGAGAAGAAAAATTCACTTATATCAAAATTTTTGGGAGTATTGTTCAGCCACATATCCTTCCCCTATATATTCGAGATAAGCTGTCAGCTCAGGAGATTTCCTATCAACTAACAGTTGAAGGAATGTCTAGAATTTTGAAAAGTAATAAAAAGCTTATGTGGCCTACCTTCCATTTTAAGTGTGGTGACTATACTCTTAATATTTTTTCTCATGCTGAGAAAGAAGTTGGTTAGATTTTTGATCTTAAGTTTTCAACAATGCCTGGAAGACAATATGACTCAAGGAAAGTGGCGCATGATTTTACTACCTCTGTTTTGATTGCTTGGTTCAAGCATGAACCATACATTTTTGATGATTTATTAGTTTCCATGGATGATATATCCCAAGTCTTTGATTCAGCCAAGTTCAAGTTGCAGGCCGAGGAATTGAAAAAAAAATTGTTGTATAGAAGATAAAGGTTACTTAAAGTGCCTCTTGATTAGTTGAGAGCTCCCACACAGGAGAAAGCATCACAACAAGCAGGAAGTACTTCTGGTAAAGAAGTAAAAAGAACTGATCCTGTTCTAGGGAAAAAGTATGACAGCAACAAAGCCAACACTGCTAAAATAGAAACATATGCTCAAAGAAATACACTGAAGCCTTTAGTTCAAATAGAAAAAGGTAACACGGGTACTGATGCCTAGGTACATATTGAAAAAAAAAGTACAGAAAGTAAAAACACTGAACATGCACCCAAGAATGATGCAGGTTCTCAACTTGGAGGACAAGAAGATACTGAATTGGTTGTTTCTTCTCATTTTTTAAATCAATATCAACAATTTGCAAGTAGATAGGATTGAAAAACACTCCTCAAGTTGACGATCCCAAAGATCAGGATGTGGAAATCATTCCTAAAAACCCCACTAGAAAAATTATGCTAAAGATAGAAGAAATACCTCCTTTAGATATATTCTACAGCCCAAACATAGGGTTGTAGTAAGAAAACAAAGGAAAAGGAGGAGAACAGATCAAGATGCCCTTTTGGCATCACAGAGAGAATTGCTAAATGTTGTTTATAAAAATGCTGAGGTGGATCAATCTGAGGATCTCACGAAATTGTCGCAGTATGTTGGTGCCTATAGTGCTGCCACTATAGATAAAGCTTATGAAGTTTCATAGTTAGTAAAACAAAAGGATATGCAAATTGCTATTTTTGAAGAACAGGTTGTAGGTGATCAACAAAATATTATTCAGTTGGAACAGCAGGTATAGGATGCAGAACTAAGAGCTAAACAACTAGAAGAGCAACTCAGCCTTGAAAAGAAAAGGATTGATGAACAAGCCTTGGGAAAACAATAGCAGTTGACTCAAGAAGTAGAAAAGCTACAAAATTTTTTACAAAATGAGAGAAATTCAAAGGTTGAATAGAAAAAAAAATGTTCCAATCAGAAGTGGACAAGTTCAAGGAGTATCCTAATCTGGCTCAATTTATTACTGAAGCTCTTGAAATCAACAAACTTCTATCTCAACAGTTAAATTAATTTTATCTAAAGTTGACACAAATTGAGCCTTTGTGCGAAATAACATCATCTTTGATAGATAAATCAGTCACTCTTAGGCAAGAAATTGAAGATGTTGATGATAAAATTTTCGAGTTTCTTTCATGGCAGGATACAAAGTAGGGAAGAAAAGCTAATATTCCTAGAATTGAAGAGAGACACAAGGAATTTCTATTTATGGAATGGGAATAACAGTTAATGAAAACAGAAAGAGCGACATAAAGGGCTAAAATTTTAATGAATAATACAACACAATTGATTAATGACAGCCTGTATGCTACCAATTTGATCTCAGATTGTACCCCAGGCGAGTTACCTAAAGTAAAATAAGTTGATTCCAGGTGGAAGCAATAGATAATCAATAAAAAACAATAGATTAGCAAACTTCAAGGAATTTCATGGGATAATATGTGGTCTTATCTGATCAAGCCACACAGCCAATAGATGGCCATCAAATCCCTTTCGAATGTTATTCAATGTATCATTCCTAAATTATTTGATGCTACATACACTGAACAGTTACATTCAAAAATGAGTCGGCCAACAGAAGTCCAGGATATTCTCAATATCTACCACCTTTTTTCATCCACCTCAATCGATGATCAGTGAGCCAGTCTACTACAAGATTGCATTTTAGTTTAAGATATTTTATTTTAGATAGATTGTAGGAATAGTTTTAGTTATTTTGTTTTATTGAGTACCTATTTAAACCCCTTTCATGCATTTAGAGAGGGGTCCTTAATTTGTAATATTTTTGACTTGGAGATTACATTTTTGTACTCCATTTACTCCTATATTCTTTTATAAAGGATCGCATCTGGTGATTCTGTGTGGAATTATTTTTAAAGAGTTTCATTTCTATACTTTGGATTTGATTTTGCATTGGAATTGTTGGATTAGAGTATCAGATTTCATTTGAAAGTCTCAAGATGGATACACTATTTCTTTCTATTCACTGTTAATTTATTTTGTCATATGATATTCTCTTTTAAATTTTCTATCGTTTATATGTACTTCTTTTCACAATATTTATTTATATATATCATTTTTGAGTATATTAGAAATGTTTATCTTTCATAAGTGTATGTAAATGATAGACAATGATGAATACAATATGCTGATATAACTCTGTTTAATTTCTTAAACAGAGTTATCTTTATTTGTTGCTGCACATTTCAATTAAGCTATAATACATTTTTATGGTTATTTTTCAATTGAAATAATTTTAAGTTGTATTCACATATGATATCTGGGTTAGTTTTAGAATTTCTTTATCAGTATTTAAATTAGATGAGCTAGTATTTTCATTTCAAGTCATTTAGTCCCATTTCCCCCATCCAATCATTCCATTACCAACCCATTCAAATTATTAGGAAACTGGTCCTATAAATCCAGTAGTAGCCACCATCCGAAACAGAAAAGGATTTGACTTAAGGTCCCGACTGGATGGTTATCCCCCAATGTTTGAAGCTGCGATTTACGAGGCTTCAACAAGCACACACAGATGTAGGGAAGTTAAAACCATACCCTAAGTAGTATAAACTAATTCCTATCCTAAGGTTCTGTGAACCAAATCTCACAAATTAAGGATTCTCCATTATCTTTGAACACTCCCCCTTAATGGATAAGGGGTTCACAAATATATCTAACATCTCCCTATACATCTCAAATTTAATTTTTTCAAGAGGATTAGTGAAAATGTTAGCAACATTATCACAAGTTTTACAATATACAAGATGGATTTCCTTAGATTTAACTTTATCCTTGACAAAGTGGAATTACGTATCAATGTGATTAGTTTTATTGTGGAATGCCAAATTATTAGTTTGTTTGATTGAGCTCTATTTATCACATCTGATAGTTGTCTCATCTTTCTCTTCTTCCCCAACACCCTTAAGAAGTATCTGCAACCAAGATGCCTCTTTGGAGCCATCCTCACCCTGAAATTTAATGTTCTGCTGTAATGGTACTGCTACAGCCTTACATTGATCCATCCTGAATCTTTCGAGTAGATCCCTGACATACTTACCCTGGGATAGAAAAGTTTGTCCTGAATCTCTCTAGATCTCAAGACCCAAACAATATCTTAGTTCAACAAGGTCTTTCTTTTCAAACATTTGTGATATTCCCCCCTTGATTTCTTTGATTAGATCAACAACATCTCCTGTAATAATTGGACCATCTACATACAAATAAATCAACACTATACGCCCATTTTCACCATTCACGATATATATATTAGGGTCATTTTTTCTTCTATTGTAACTGTGTTGCAAAAAAAATGATTCTATCCTTCCATACCATGACCTAGGTGCTTGTTTCAATCCATATAAAGCTTTCTTTAATTTTCTGACTGAATGTTCTTTCCCTTTCTAGAAAAAACCCTTAGGTTGCTCTAAGTAAACCTCCTCTTTCAACTCCCCATTCAAAAATGTAGACTTTACGTCTAGTTGGTATATCATTCAATGATTTCTAGTAGCTAAAGCAATCATCATTCTGATAGTATTTAGTTTAGCTATGGGGGTGAAGGTTTCCTCATAATCATTACCTTATTTTTGTGAGCACCCCATTGATACCAATATAGATTTTAATTTATCTGTACTTCCATCTCCATTAAACTTGGGTTTATACAACCATTTAAAACCTATGGTTTGTTTCCCTTCAGTTAGTTCAAATAGCTCCCAAGTGTTGTTTTTTAGAATTGATTCATATTCATGTCCCATAACTTCTATCCATTCACTACATTGATTGGCCTCCCTATAACTAGAAGTTTCTACAACATTCATCATACTAGTTATAAAGGCATTTTCCCTATATCTAGCAGGAAATTGAGTCTACCTACCTAATATTTTGAGCATTGGTGTGGCTTCCAACCTGTTCCGAATTTCCTTTGAAGGACTCAACTCGATTGTTGTATCTGAACTTTCAGTTTCTGCCTTTTTCTACTTCTCATGGTTGTCACCTGCTTCTTCACTTCCTTCTACCAACAAAGGAATATCCCATTCTTCATTTCTTTTATGATATTCATCATAAACTTGCTCATGGAACATAACATCTCTACTGACAAAAAAATTGTGAGTAGAGGGATTAAAAATCTATAGGCTTTATATTACGAACAATACCCTAAAAATGTGCATCTGATGGCATTTGAATCTCATTTTATTCTATCTTCCTTCGGAATATGGGCAAAGGATTTAGAACTAAATACTCTCAAATGTTTTACTGCAGGTTTTAATCCATACAATGCTTCAAACAGAGTTTTAAAATCAAGACTTTTTGTAGGACTCCTATTTTTCAAATAAATTGTAGTATTCAATGCTTCAACCCAAAACCATTTGAAAGATCCTTACCTTTCAGCATACTCCAAGCACGTTCCACCAATGTTCTGTTCTTCTTTTCCACTACTCTGTTCTGCTGAGGAGTATGGGGTACTGTGAATTTCTTCAATATTACATGGTCTTTACAATACATGGTGAATTCAGCCTTCTTGTATTCTCCCCCTTGATTGGAATGGAGAATCTTTATATACTTCCCTGTCTACTTTTCAATCATAGTTTTGAACTGCTTAAAATATTCAAATTCATGGATTTTCTTACCAAGAAAATATACCCAAGAAAACTTTGTGAAGTCATCAACAAACATTAGAAAATATGGTGCACCTCCTATTGAATTTATTTGCATAGGGTCCACATAGGTCAGTATGCACTAATTCAAGTATGTATCTCTTTTTCTTTTCTACTCGGACAAGGAATTCTTCTCTATGCATATTTCCTAATGCACAAGCTTCACAATCATCATGCACTTGTTTTCAAGCAGGAAGACCTCTTACCATTTCATTTTTTCTGAAGTAATAGTAGATCGTTGAAGTTGATGTGACCAAGTCTCTAGTGCCATAGCTCTTCTGTAGTTAAACTTGATGATGTCAAAGCTCAATGTGGTGTTGTCCTCACATTTAATTTTCAGAGACCTCCTGTTCGAATTCCCGAAGCAATAGTCTTCATACCATCCAACAAATCTTTAGTATAACAATGAGATTTAAATAATTCTATCTTTAGGTTCTAATCTATAATCATGGATATAGAAATCATATTATTTGTAAATCCATGTACATACATCACATTTTGGATGTGTTTGATATTACCAGTAGGTAAAATAACAAGATTTTTCCTATACCCTTTGATCTGATAACCTCTATCATTTCCAAGCTATATTTTGGTTCTGATGTTGGTTTCTTTGAAATCTTCGAACCATTTTCTGTTCCCTGTCATGTGTGTGGATGCTCCCAAATCCACATACCATATGTCTGCTTTGACATTTTCATCAGAGTCAGCCATGAACAATCTCAAACCGTAATCATGGTAATGATCTGTGAAATGAACTGCATGTCTTTTATGTCCCTGTTATCCTTCATAAAATTTATTCTTTCTACAATGCTTAGCTATATGCTCGATTTTACCATTGTAGAAAATTTTTAATACTGAATCGTTCCTATTCGGGTACATACCTTGAGATTTATTCGTTCTTTTCCATGGGTTTCCTCCATTTTGATTCCATGTGTTAGGTCTTCGTAATTTTCAATATTGGCAAGTACAAATGTTGCAGAGCCTACATCAAAACCGCTTTGGAATCTGAGGACCTAGCCATCCTAGATTCAGAGAGGGATCTCTCTATGTGTGTGTTCAAAAATATGATCTTCAAGGCTTAAGTATGATATTAGGCTAGTTATTAAGAACAAGGTTGTTTTGTTTGTTTTTGGTTAGGCAGGATAACATGAAGATGAAGGAAGCCTATGTGAAGGGTGTTGATGTGGGTAAGTGACAGAATGGTTCAGATGATAAGATAGGCAAGGAGCAGCATCAATCATTGGGCTATGGAATCATAATAGGGTTTAATTGAAACAGCAAAGTTCAAGAGTGGTCCATGGGGAAAGTCATCTATGTCAAAGGATCTCTTTAAGTTGATTTTATGGAATGAAACATTAAGAAATGGAGTGAGGGAAATCAAACAGATGAGGCAACAAAGGACAGCCTAAGATCAAGTAAGTACTTTGAAACTATCTTGATTTTGGCATGCACTTAAGGGAAAAACACAAAGTGATCTAAGATTAGGTTAGTACTTTGAAACTAGCCTGCTTTTGATGTACTTTAAAGAGAAAACATTTAAAAAACATAGAATAGCTTAAGATGAAGTAGAGACTTTTAACTTAACCTGATTTCATCATATTCAAAGGGAAAACATTCATGATAAACATAAAAAGTAGTCTAAGATCAGGTAACTACTTTGAAACTAGCCTTCTTTCAACATACTCTTAAGGGAACTTTTCAAAGCAACTATTGGAGAAGAAACTAGAGGACAGGGCTAACCATAGACTTCTCTAGCTCAATCTTTAATTACCAAACTTATCAAGAACATTCAAAAGACAATATCTCAAGTTTTACTCAGGAAATATGGGCTTACCAACAACACTTCACTGGTTATACTCTATTGAATCACCTTCAAATTAACAATTAGCAGGAAACATAAAGGATAAAGATTTTTAGTGAGATTTAGGGTACTTCAGAAGTAAATCCTAACATATATTTGTTGTTATTTATCAGAGAAAAGTGGACAGAATGGAAACAAAAAGAAAATAACAATTTACAGTGAGAAACACATCACCATTGACATAGACCGGGATCCATAAATCAGCTATTTGTATTTGATGTTCAAACCAATTACAATCTTCAAGTCCAGTGGGTCTCTACAGCTTAAAACTTCTCATTTTAGCTTATGTTTCTTCAATTAAAAAAAGAGCTACAACAGCTTCAAAAGCTATTTACATACAACAGATATCCAGAGACCAACCTATAAACTATCTTCTACAGAAGTATTTATAGAAGAATGAGGAGGTGGAGTGTAAGAAGGGATCGTTTTTTCAATTAATACAGAGTAATGGTTTATTGATCTTTGGGAGGCCTAGGAGAGAAGATTTCGAATTCTCATCTCTGTTTGAATCAATTTTACATGCAGTTTCATCACCTTTAGTTACTTTTGTTGACTTTGAGGGTTTTAGGTAGGTTGCTAGTTAATGTTGAGCTGCCTCTTAAAAATGTCCCTGACTGTTTAATTAATATGCACTTTTTTAATGAAATAAGTCCCCGGGTGGCAGTTTGAGGAGTTATAGCCTCCATGATGTGGCATTCGGAGGCTCCTTCACTATTTTTGTGCTGATCTGGTGGCTTTAAACACTATTATAGCTATGATTTTGCTTTATGACCTAATTATCATCTTGGAGCCTTTAATCCTGACTTGCTGACTGTGTTGATCTTTGTACTATGTTTTCACCTTAACACAATAGGGTTTAACTCTTTAATCCTT
Source organism: Pinus albicaulis (assembly GCA_034641835.2). NCBI lineage: Eukaryota > Viridiplantae > Streptophyta > Pinopsida > Pinales > Pinaceae > Pinus > Pinus albicaulis. The sequence continues at coordinate 855,013,341 of CM076570.1, forward strand.
CATACTTATGCACAAAACCCTTTTAATTTTTACTGTTCATTGGCTTTTGCTTTATTTGATCTGCCTGAATTGTTTATCTTTAAAACCTGTTTTATCCTTAAAACCATATGATTTGAAGCTTTCAAGCTTCGATCTTTCGAGCCGGAAACTCTTCAATATTTTAATCTTTAGCTTTCACTGTCTTTTCCTTTATCATTGTGGACTAGAGGTTCTTAGCACAATGGATAATTTTAAGGGTATGAACAGTATTCACACAACATGGTCCAAACCTTTGGGTGAAACTAGACAGCCTCCTTCCTACGTGATTTAGCCTCCAAACATGGAAGACTTTGGCTTTGTCTTTTTGAGAGTTTCGGATAGGGTTTCTGTTCCTAAAACTATGGTAAAATCCTACAACAAACAACAAAAATCATTATAAAAAACCTGCGACGGGGGGTTAGATTTCTTACGAGGCTGACGAAGTGGAGGAGCGATGTAGAGAGGGGTGATTATGCAGGCGGAGGAGACTTATGGAGGAAAATAGGAAAAAATCATGTTCAAACTGTATTTGGTGTGAAATGGACAATAGTGGTTTTTGAAATACCACGGGTGGTTATGGCAAGAACCTCGGGCGGTAAATGGTTTTGTTTGGAGGCAATGCGATTCCATTGATCTACTGCCGGTATTGCATGATTTTGGAATGTTAAACTCCAGGCGCAAAAATTTTGCGATATGCGCTCCTGGCTGTTGGATGAGGGGGAGCAGATCTGACGGTGTGGGTTGGGTGTGATGAACAAGTTGCACGGGTGGAAATGAAAGTGGAAGACAGGTGGCAATGTTCAATAGGGCGGGTGTTGTATGTGGTGGATGGTATGCCCTGGTGGGGTTGGGTCATCAAGATTAATGAAGACCGTTGAATCGCATAGATCGACGGAGGAGACTTATTTGCCAGGGTGAATGAATGGCAATATTTTAATGGAGGAGAAGTAGGAAAAGAGGCACAATGGCCGTTGATCTTTAAAGATCAACAGTTGGAATTACTTCGTAATGTGACAAGGCGGGGATAAGGGAAAAGGAAAAGGGAGGAAAGGAAAGGTGGGGGCTCAAGGGGTTATGGAAAAAGTGCGGTCTTATGGGAGGACATGAAACTTGGGCCAAGGGAAGGGGGCTTATCGCATCAGTAGGGGAAGGGGGAACAATGCAAAAAAAAAGAAATAATGTTGATGCGATGGGGGCTTTAAGAAAAAGGTGTAGGGGCATGGTCCTGTGGAGGGATATGTAACCAAGGGCCAGGAGAGAGGACCTAATCGCATCGGGAGGAGAGATTTCTGAAGGAAAAAGCAGGCCTATAGAGGAAAGCCGACGCGATGTGTTTTGGGCACTTGGTCATAGCGCTCGGACACATGGAAGAGAAGGGTCAAAGATCTTTAAGCCCTCGGGGGCTAAAACCTGTGTTTATATAAAAGGGAATTTCTTAGGTAGAAAGAGGGTTTTTAAGGGGTTTCTCTAGTTCTGATAGAGGGAAAGTAAGGGTTTTTAAACCATAAACAAGGAGTTCTATGCTTTGAAGGGTTTTTTGAAGGTTTTTTGCAGGGAAGGGAGGAAAAATGGCAAAGAGAACAAGAGATTTTTCAGAGGAAAATGGAGGGTAAAAAGGGCCAGAATGAGTGAATGAAATAGTGAAAAGGGCCTGTTTAGGGAACAGTCTTGAAGGAAACAATAGATTTCTTGGAAGATTTTCTCAATGAAACATCAATGAAAATTAAATTTTGAGTTTAGGAAGCATAAGAAGACTTCAAGAATGAGAAGTTTGGTATGAAAACAATCTCTTGAAGGCTCAAGATTTGTTTTAGCCATCATTTTATCTGACAAAATTTATTGATGGCTAGCAGTGGCTCCACTTAGGGATGTCAGCTCCTTGGAGGTGTCAAGGACTTCAAATTTCATCTTTGGAATGTATACCTATGGCTTATCCATGCCAACCTCTTCTTCATTGATCATGCTGTTTTTTAGAAAAGATGATCGGTATTTCATATCAGCAAACAAACTCTCCCAAATAACTACCTACACACCCTACCTCCTAACATTTTTTCTTCAGCAGGTGCATTTGGACTTGCAGACCTTAAACATCAACATTTTATTCTTTTTGAAAGTATGAAAACTAATCTGAATTTACCCTTATTTCTTTCATGAGTTTAGATTAGACTGTTGAATTCATAAATTCTCTACCTAAGATGCTATCAGCTAGGATTAGACTGTCTGGCAGATTTTATTCTCTATTTTCTAAAAAAAAAAATTAAAACATAGTCAAATCAAGATTAGAAAGTCTGATCTACTGTAATGTCTATGGTTGTATGTACAAGCTGTACATAGAATTTATTTGCAGAAATTTAAAACAAAACTATGAAGGCTTAAGATCTGAAAATTGAAACATCCTTCATTCTTTTTGCAACTCTGATTTTGATATTTTTGAGCCATCCTTTTTCTTCCTTTGGTTCAAATTTTGAGCAGATTAGAACCAATTATTTCTTTTCTTTGGCTCAGATTTTGGTTTGATTAGAGCCATTCTTTCTAATCCTAATCTAATCTACCGATACACTAAGATTGAACATTTTTGGCAAATCTTTTTCACTAACCTATCAGCAGAAAATTGAAATCTATTTTAGTCATGATTAGGTTGTATGGCTAAAATAGTAGTGTTTTCTTAAGTAGTGGCATTTAAGCTTGCACACTTTCAGATTTTATTTTCTTTTTGGTATGGGGCTATACCGTTCTTGTTTTATTTTTTCCCTCTTTTTCCTTTTTCTATTGTTTTTGTAGTTTTCTTCCTTCAAATTGAAAAATAGTGTTATGTACAATGAATAAAAAGCTTTGAAATTACAAATATCAGTCAATAGAAATAATGTTTGATAACCCTGCCATTAACTGGACCTCCAAAGTACTCAGCCCCATCCAACTCTTGCAGAAAAAATGCATTGTTTCCAATAGCAGATTGGATAACATAAGGGGCTTGCCATAATTCGTCAAATTTTCCATGTTTACCCTTATCTTCTCTTCTTGAATCCCATTTCAAAACTTTATCACCAATCTTGAAATCACTTGCCTTGGTTCTTTTGTCAAACAACTTCTTAATGTTTTCTTGTAATTGTTGTGCTCTAATGTAGACCTCCTCCCTGGTTTTTTGTAGATGTATTGTCTGGTTTATCCTTCTTGCTACATCATCATCTTCATACTGCACTTCCTGGATCAGCTTCATGACTGGCACACCTAAACTAGTTGGAAACACTGCATCAGTCCCATAAAATAGTTGTTAGGGAGACATTCCAATTGACTTTTTCACTGTCAATCTGTCTACCCATAAAGAATGTACTAGCTTATTGTGCCATGATTTCTTGTTATCTTCCAGCAACTTCTTGATAATTTTTACCAGACTTTTATTTAATGATTCTGCAAGCCCATTACCTTAAGGGTATAAGTTGTGGAATGATCCAATATGATCTTATATTTTTGACAGAATTCCACCATATTTTTAGACCCAAATGAAGCAGCATTATCAGTTATGATCTTTCTAGGACAGCCAAATCTAGACAGTATATGGTTTTCAAGGAATGAAATGATGACTGAGTTTGTGGCATTCCTAGAGGGGATGGCTTCTATCCACTTGGTAAAATAATCTGTTGCTATGAGGATCCATCTATGTTGGGAAGATGAGGGAGGATGGATTTCCCCAATGAAGTCTAGACCCCACTGCTGAAAAGGAGCTTTAACAGTGATTGGTTGCAGAGGTAAGGGAAGCAGTTTTCTTTTTCCTTCAAAGATTTGGCATTTATGGCAGGAAATAATCATCTTATGGACATCTTGAAAGAGGGTGGGCCAGTAATAACCAGCTCTAAGGATTTTATTAGCAGTTGATTTCAAGTAGAGGTAGCCTCCATATTCTCCTTCATGAAACTCATGCTTGATTTTATCTACATCATTCTCAAGAAAACATTTAAGAAATAATCCACTAGCGTTTTTCCAATATAAACATTTATTCAAAATGCAGTAATTTACAACTTTCAACTTGAAAAATCTTGCCTTTGTTTTAGACAAACCAAGAGGAACATTAAGATTGATCAAAACATACAAAATATCAGCATACCAAGATGAATTCAGAAAATGATCTTCAATAATTGGAGTTAACAATTCCTCCTATTCATCTAATGCATTAAACATGTTTATATCAAGATCTTCAAAGTTGGATTTAGCCATAAGTTTTGCTAGTCCTTGACCCTTTATGAACTTAGTGGGTTTGATTTCTAAGTCATATTCTAAAATTATAGCAATCCACTTTCCTCTTTTGCCATTTTGATCTTGGGTTAATATGTCTTTCACAACTGAATGAGGGACAAATGCTATGATGTGAGAATGTAAAATGTAAATTATAAACTCCTTTAAGGCTTTGACCAAGGCAAAGGCTTGTTTTTCCATTATGTTATACTTCATAAGTGCATCCCTCAATGCCTTGCCAAAAAATGCAATGGACTGCTCTTGTCCATTCAAATTATTTTGTAATAGGACAACAGCTACTTAGTGTTCTGATGCAAATGAAAATATGAAGAAATCCTTTGAAAAATCAGGACTGATAAGAACTAGTGTTTTGGTAAGTGCTTGTTTTACCATTTCAAATGACTTCTTTTCTGATAAGGTCTATCTAACTCCTTCTTCCATTTTACGCATGTTTATTATGTTTCTAAGAAGTTTAGATAAATTGGGTATGAAACTTCTCAAGAAATTAATCCTTCCAATGAAATATTGAAGTTCCTTGATGTTTCTGGAATGGTTGATTTGAAATATTCCATAAATCCTCTTTGCGTCTATCCTTATTCCCTCTTCTGATATGATATGCCCAAGAATTTTACCTTCTTGGAGACCAAACAGTGTTTTCTTGGGATTCAAGGACAGCCCAATTTTTTTGAAATTTTCAAAGACTTTTCTCAAGTGTATTAGGTGTTCTTCATCTGTTTTAGAATATACAGTGATACCATCTAATTAAATCACTATGAAGTAGCCTATTTCTTCTGAAAATGCAATATCCATGGCTCTCTGAAATGTGGCACTAGCATTCATTAAACCGAAAGGCATTTTAAAATAAATGAAAGTACCCCAAGGTGTAGTAAAGGCTATTTTAAGTTGATCATCAGGAGGTACCAAAATTTGATTGTAACATGAAAAGCCATCTAGCAAAGAAATTCTTTTGGAACCAACTACCTTTTGTAAAATATGATCCATTTTGGGCAAAGGATAATTGTTCTTTAGTGAGGCTTTGTTTAAGTTTCTAAAATCAATGCAAAGCCTTATCTCTCATATTTTATTCCTAATTGATACAAAATTAGACACCCATTCTGAGTATCTAACAGGGACTATAATTCTAGCGTCATAAATTTTTTTGAATTTCTTTCTCTACCAGAGGTAATTGAACAGGGTTGATTCTGTGCAATTTTTGTTTAAAAGGTTTCTGGTTTTCTTTGAGAGGTATCTTATGTTGAATTATTTATGTATCATATGATTTTAGGTCTTCATAGCTCCAGGTAAACACATCAGAAAATTCTTCAAACAGCTCAATGTGAGCTGGTAGTGTTTTAGACAGTTTGATTATTTTGAGCATTTCCTTACTGCCTATATTGCATTCTTCCACTTCATTTTCTATGGGTTCCAGTTTTGGCTGCATGGAAACATCATTCAAGTCAAATAGTTCCTCTAAGGGGACCATCCCTTTTGGCAAGCTTTGGTCTTTAGATTGCAACACTTCTAAGCCTTCATTTTCCAAATCTGTGCTAATTTATGTTTTATGATTGGGTTCATAGGTTAACAGATTTATTTCTGCAATCTCAAGAGAATTTTCTTCTTTAGTAAGTGGGTTTTCTTCAGCAAGACAGTCTTCATCAAAATCTGAATCTGAGTGTGTTGTTTCAAATTCATTTTTGGACTGTAGGAAGTCTTCTATTTGTTTATCTCCCTCAAAAACTTCCTAGTATTTTTCATTGTCCGGGACAGTTGTTCTAAACTTGACTTGGGTGGTGCATTTCTTGGTTTCATAAGGTGTAAGACAACTTCTAGCAGCAAAGGCTAAACCATTGGCAAGGACATTTTCATTTCTTGGGACAAAGATAAGTTGGAATTCATCAAAAAAATTTAACAAGTCCATGGCATCATCTCTATAGAATCTAAGTCTGGGATGTTTGGCACTATATTCTCCATTTACTTGCCTAATAATCAACTCAGAATCTCCATGAACGTTTATCCTTGTGGCCCCTAACTTCTTCAATAAATTCAAGCCCAAAAGGAGAGCTTCATACTCAGCTATATTATTGGTACATTGAGAATTTAATCTATAGGAATGACCCTCAGCATGATTGTTTTGAGTGTTGTGTAACCATATGCCCGTTCCTGCATAATTTTTAGTGCAAGACCCATCAAAATTCATGTTCCAAAGAGGACTATTTTTAGATTTGGGATTTATTTCCTTGCTGTCCAGTTCCTCTTCTTGATCATTCTATTCTGTGCAACGGTCTGTAGTAGTTTTCCTGAGTTTTGTTCCTCAAATTTTTCAATGTTTTGAGGTTTTACTCCTTGATTTTCATGATCTGCATTATTTCTATGAATGTTTTGGACCTCAAGACCCCTAATATGTTTGCTGTAAATTTCTAAATCAGCAGACAGTTTTTTAGTTTCCTCTTTCTTTTCCTCTTTATCCATGACTGTAACTATGTTTATATGTGGAGTGTTCACAACATTTGATGATTTTTCGTTGAACAATTCTTGCTCTTTAGGAATATCCTCATTGAAAATAATGAAAGAGTCAAGGTCAATGTGTATGGAGTAAAGAGGAGAGTTTTCTAGTCTTTCTTGACTACTCATCATGTATTTCATGTGTGTTTCCCTATAGATTCTTCTAGGCTGACTGAAGACAGGGATGGTGGCATAAGACATATCCATCTACATAGTACCTTGTAAGTTACAACCCCATGATCTTGAAAGAAGAATTCCATATTTTGGGGGTATATCAGCCACTACAATGTCCATCACTAAGCTCTTGGTTGGTATTTGGGCTAAGTTTACACACATATCCTTAATTAGGCCTATGCATCTCACCCTACTTGAATCAAAGGAGTATAAGTCTTTGTAGGGTATAGTTACCTCTAAGCCTAAACTTTCCATGATTACCTTGGGCATGAGTTTGTGTGATGCTCCTGAATCAAGCATGGCATTGTGTAAAATATTGTCATGAATGTTTAAGCTGATGTAGAATGGAGGGGTGGTTCCTTCTTGAAATTTTCCTTCGATTTTTGGTCCAAAAATTTGCTCTGGGGTATCATCATTTAAGTTAACTATGTCATGAATGTCTTCTATGTTCAAAGCTTTTAAAATCTGACCACTATATACATTTTGAGTGACTAATTCAGTGAGTGGGACAAAGATTTTGATTTTGGATATTTCTTTCTCTAAGTTGAAGGAAATCTGGTTTTTCAAAGTGTTTGATTTTGCCTTGTTAGTCACTACTTGTTCAACAAAATCAACTTTCTAATTTTTAGTATTTACAGTAGTTAAAATGGTTCTTTCAGGAGCATTAGCTGATGTGCTAGTGCTACTAGGGTTAACACTCTGTTTTTCATTGGCTTGAGTATTTTTCCCTTTGTTTAAATTAGAATTTACAACCACTGTTTTGTGGGTTTCAGCTGTCTTTTTGGGCGTATTTTCAGGGCCGTTTTTGGAGATTTATCAGAGGTTTTGTTCTTGGGAGTTTCTTGATTCCTTTTTCTTTTGAGGTTATGTTTTTTAGGTGACCCTATGATGGCATTTTCAGAGAATTGTTCAAAATAATCTGTTTGTGGTCTTCTGTCATCATAAGGTGTATATAGACCTTGTTTCCTTTCATGGAGGAAATCAGAATCCTCATTGCTTACTCCCAACATATTCATGTTGTCATCCTCTGTTTGTTCATTTGTTTCTTCATCCTCATTTACATAATTTTCCTAGAATGGAGGTCTGATCTGTTAATCATCTTCTCTTTGTTTGTTTTGAGGTGGATTTCTCCTAAAGTTTTGATTTTGATTTTGAGATTGATTTATGTTTTGGGGAGCTGATTGGTTTTCTCTAGATTGTGCTCCCTCAAGTATGCTCATATTCTTCATCATCTCCTCCATCATTCTTTCCATTTTTGAGCTAGATGTTGAGGGTGTAATTTCCTCCCTAAATGATACTTTCTTTTCATTCCTCATCCTAGCTCTTTTCTCAATCAGATTTACTTCCACAGCTAGAGCTCCCTTTTGCATGTCTTCTAAAGTCAAGGGGTCTCTTTCTCTTAGCTGATAGGCCATTTCAAGATCAAATCCTTCAGGAAATTTGGCCAAAGCTAAGCCTTGATGGGGTTTCAAGTCCGGGGGAATTGCATTATAAACACTATTGAACCTAGTGCAATAATTTTGAACACTTTCCCCAGTGTTTCTTTTGAGATTGTTGTACTCTGAAAGTATCTGGAGAGGGTTTTCTCTGACTTCCCATTTGTTTAGGAATGATTGATGGAGAGTTTGAAGGTCATTAATACTATGAGGGGTTAAGCCTTTGAACCATTTTCTTGCTTCTCCCCCTAGACTTTGAGCAAAAAATCTGAGTTTGAAAGTTTCATCATCTAACTCATTTCTATCAAAATAGTCATTCATCTTGTCCACATGTTTTGAAGCAGTAGTAGCACCATTGGCATCATATAATGGTATATTGGACTGATAGTCCTATGGAAGATTGACTAAAGGTAAAGGAAGGACTAGGGGAGCATACCATGTTGCCATGACAGGAGGTTGTGGAAAAAATGGGGGGTTTATAGGTGGAACATGTAAGATGGGAGGGGTCGATGGAATGGGGTAGTTGGAACAGTAGGTGTATGGATAACATAAGTAGATGGACTAGCAAGAGACTGTTGAGCAGATCTAGGATGAGAGAAACCAAAATTATGAATGATATGGAAATCAGGAGGGGTAGTTTCTCTGCTACCAGTGTGTTCACCTCTATGTTGGGATGAAGGTGGAGGCTCAAAGCCTATCTGATCTATATCATCAAGTGACCTAGTTATGAATGGGTTTCTTAAGTCAACTTGTGAATCTTGTAGAGCTGTAAGGTTTTTGGAAATAGAATTAGCTCTATGGACTGGTCTGACAACAGTTCAAGTTTCAGATTTAGGAGACTTCCTAAGTATACTCTCGAGATTATCAACTATATCAGGAGGATTTAGATCGGGATGGGCTCTAGTATGAACTCTTCTAGAAGCCACTATGCTATGTTTTCAGACCCAATAATAAGAAAATTTTAACCAAGTATGACAAGTTTTAGTAGGCTAACTGATATTTTAACAAGGAAACTTAATTTCTCACAATTTCCTTAAGCAAATTTGTATGATGTTATGATATAAATGGGTTTCCCAGTGGAGTTTTTAGGTCTTTTCTAGATTTTTGAGTCACCAGGTGGAAATTTTTAGCTTTAAAAGGAAAAAGGTTTTATGGTCCACCACCATTTAATGGGTTTGAATACCAATCTGAAATATTTTTGGGTTTTCTGAGTTTTTACAGTCCTATGGTTTATGAGAGTGTCCTAAATCTATTTCAGCACTTAGCTATGGTGATGAGACAAATAGAGTTTACTCTGTGGCTTACTAGCTGATTCCTTCAAGGTTTGATAAGGGTCTGTTAGAATCCTAAGGGTTACTTAGATTTCCACTGATTTAGACATGTCCTATCATGAACACCAATATGCTTGGTAGTGCTTGGAGAAATATGATTTTTCTTAGGTGAATGTTGAGTGTTCATTTTAAGGGCATTTTACTAATAATATTCCCCAGTATGGTCACCAATATGTTAGGTCTCCATAGTTTACAAGATTGGCAAGTACAAATGATGTAGAGCCTATGTCAAAACCGATTTGGAATCTAAGGACCTATCCATCCTAGATTTAGAGAGGGATCTCTCTATGTATGTGTTCAAAAATATGATCTTCAAGGATTAAGTATGATATTATGCTAGTTATTAAGAGCAAGGTTGTTTTGTTTGTTTTTGGTTGGGCGGGATAACATGAAGATGAAGGAAGCCTATGTGAAGGGTGAAGATGTGGGTAAGTGACAGAATGGTTCAACTGATAAGATAGGCAAGGAGCAGCATCAATCCATTGGGCTATGGAATCATAATAGGGTTTAATTGAAGAAAAAAAGTTCAAGAGTGGTCCATGGGGCAAGTCATCTATGTCAAAGGATCTCTTTAAGTTGATTTTATCGAATGAAACATTAAGAAATGGAGTGAGGGAAATCAAACAGATGAGGGAACAAAGGACAGCCTAAGATCAAGTAAAGTACTTTGAAACTATCATTCTTTTGGCATGCACTTAAGGGAAAAACGCAAAGTAATCTAAGATAAGGTAAGTACTTTGAAGCTAGCCTGCTTTTGATGTACATTAAAGAGAAAAAAATTAAAAAACGTCGAATAGCTAAATATCAAGTAAAAACTTTTAACTTAGCCTGCTTTCAGCATATTCAAAGGGAAAACAGTCATGATAAACATAAAAATTAGTCTAAGATCAGGTAAGTACTTTGAAACTAGCCTGCTTTCAACATACTTTTAAGGGAATTTTTCAAAGAAACTGTTGGAGAAGAAACTAGAGGACAGGGCTAACCATAGACTTCTCTAGCTAAATATTTAATTAGCAAACCTATCAAGAACATTCAAAGACAATATCTCAAATTGTACTCAGGAAATATGGGCTTACCAACACTTCACTGGTTATGCTCTATTGAATCACCTTCAAATTAAGAATCAGCTGAAAACATAAAGGATAAAGATTTTCAATTAGATTTAGGGTACTTCAGAAGTAAATCCTAATCTATATTTTTTGTTCTTCATCAGAGAAAATTGGACAGGATGGAAACAAAAAGAAAATAATGATTTACAGTGAAAAACACATCACCATTGACATAGACTAGGATCCCATAAATTAGCTATTTGTATTTGATGTTCAAACTAGTTACAATCTTCAAGTCCAGTGGGTCTCTACAGCTTCAAACTTCTCATCTCAGCTTATGTGTCTTCAATTACAAACAGAGCTACAACAACTTCAAAAGCTAGTTACATACAATAGATATCCAGAGACCAACCTGTAAATTGTCTTCTACAGAAGTATTTATAGAAGAATGAGGAGATGGAGTGTTAGAAGGGATCATTGGTTCAATCAATACAGAGTAATGGTTTATTGACGTTTGGGAGGCCTAGGAGAGAATATTTTGAATGCTCACCTCTGTTTGAATCAATTCTACATTCAGATTCATCACCTTTACTTACTTTTGTTGACTTTGAGGGTTTTAGGTAGGTTGGTAGTTAATGTTGAGATGCCTTTTAAAAATATCCCCGACTATTTAATGAATATGCACTCTTTTAATGAGATAAGTCCCTAGGTGGCAGTTTGATGAGTTATAGCCTGCATGATGTGGCATTCGGAGGCTCCTTCACTGTTTTTGTGATGATCTGGTGGCTTCAAACACTATTATAGATGTGATTATGCTTTATGCCCTGATAATCATCTCAGAGCCTTTAATCCTAACCTGCTAACTGTGTTGACCTTTGTACTGTGTTTTAACCTTAACACAACAGGGTTTAACTCTTTAATCCTTCATACTTATCCACAAAACCCTTTTAATTTCGACTGTTCATTGGATTTTTCTTTATTTGATTTGCCTAAATTTTTTATCTTTAAAACATGTTTTAACCTTAAAACCATAGGATTTGAAGCTTTCAAGCTTCGATCTTTCGCGCCGGAAATTCTTCAATATTTTAATCTTAAAATTTTACTGTCTTTTCATTTATCACTGTGGACCAGAGATTCTTAGTGTGGTGGAGAGTTTTAAGGGTATGACAAGTATTCACACAACATTTTCCAAACCTTTAGGTTACACCAAACAACCTCCTTCCTACGTGATTTATCTTCCAAACATGGAAGACTTTGGCTCTGTCTTTTTGTGAGTTCCGGACAGGGTTTTCGGTCCAAAAACTATGGTAAAAACCTGCAACAAACCACAAAAATCCTTATAAAAAACCTACAATGGGGTGTTTGATTGCTTAGGAGGTTGACGGAGCGGCGGAGCGATGCAGAGGGGGGTGATTATGTAGGTGGAGGAGGCTTATGGAGGAAAATAGGTGAAAATCCAGTTCAAACTGTATTTGGTGCAAACTGGAAAAAAGTGGTTTTCGAAATACCACGAGTGGTTATCACACGACCCTAGAGCGGTAAATGGTTTTTCCCAGAGGAAATGCGATTCCATTGATCGCTCGCCATGTGGCTTTTTTGATACCGCCGATATCACATGATTTTGTAGTGTTAAACTCCGGGCACAGAAATTTTGCGATATGCGCTCCTGTCCATTGGATGAGGGGGAGGAAATCTGACGGTGCGGGTTGGGTGCGATAAACAAGTTGCACGAGTGGAAATGAAAGTGGAAGATAGGTGGAAACATTCTATAGGGCGAGAATTGTATGTGGTGGATGGTATGCCCCAGTGGGGTTGGGTCATCGGGATTAATGAAGACCGTCAGATTGCATAGATCGACAGAGGAGACTTATTTTTCAGGGTGAATGAATGGCAAGATTTGGATAGAGGAGAAGTAGGAAAAGAGGCGCAATGGAAATTTATCTTTAAAGATAAATGGTTGGGATTACTTCATAAAGTGACAAGGCGGGGATAAGGGAAAAGGAAAAGGGAGGAAGGGAAAGGCAGGGGCTCAAGGGGTTATGGAAAAAGCATGGTCTTATGGGAGGACACAGAATTGGGGTGAAGGGAAGGTGGCTTATCACATTGGCGGGGGAAGGGGGAACAATGAAACAGAAAACAAATAACACCGATGCGATGGGGGTTTTAAGAAAAAGGCGTAGGGGTATGGTCCCGTGGAGGGATATGTGACCAAGGGCCAGGAGAGAGGAGCTAATCACATCAGAAGGAGATATTTCCAAATGAAAAAGCAGGCCTATGGAGGAAAGCCGATGCGATGTGTTTTGGGTGCTTGGTCATAGCGCTTGGACACATGGAGGAGAAGGGTCAAACATCTTTAAGCCCTCGGGGGATAAAACCTATGTTTATATAAATGGGCATTTCTTAGGTAGAAAGAGGGTTTTTTAAAGGGATTTTCCAGTTCCGATAGAGGGAAAGTAAGGGTTTTTAAACCATAAACAAGGAGTTCTATGGTTTGAAGGGGTTTTTGAAGGTTTTTTGCGGGGAAGGGAGAAAAAATGGCAAAGAGAATAGGATCTTTTTCAGAGGAAAATGGAGGGTAAAAAGGGCCAGAATAAGTGAATGAAATAGTGAAAAGGGGCTGTTTAGGGAATATTCTTGAAGGGAACAAAGGATTTCCTGGAATATTTTCTCAATGAAACAGTAGTGAAGATTACATTTTGAGTTTAGGCAGCATAAGAAGACTTCAAGAATGACCAGCTTGGTATGAAAAAAATCTCTTGAAGGCTTGGGATTTGTTTTAGCCATCATTTTCTCTCACAAAATTTATTGATGGCTAACACCCTGAATTTCCTTTTTCTCTGAAGGATTTCTTCTTTTCCATTAACGCAAGATCTCCACTCTGGGGTTTTATAGTCACGCTTCTTTCTTTTTCTTGCATTAAGATTCCTGTTAGTTCTTCAAACTTTGTTGCTTTCTCCCTCATATTTTTTCCAGTGATAAACATTTAGTAATCCTCATTCATACCATTGATGGTAATCATGACCAAATTTGTGTCTGCAACTGTCTCACTGATATTTTCCAATATTTTCTGAAGATCCTTGATTCACAATACGAAAGCAACAATTGTTTCATTCTCCTCCATTTTTATGAAGAGAATCTTGCTCTTCAAGAACAGAAGACAATTTGTATTCGTGATCTCATATAGATCCTTCAACACCGTCCAGATGTCGCTTACGGATTTGCATTCTCTGATATGAGGTATGATGCATTATTTCATTCACATCTTCAACTTCATATTTTCCCTACTCTCTCTCTTCTCCAAGTCTTGAATCATTATGGATGGACTGAATCCTCCTGTTGGCTTTGGCTCGTCCCCATTTGCAATCGTCTAGGCACTCTGCACTTCTAGCACAATTTGCATCTTAAACTTCCAATTAGAGTAACTGGAACCATCGAGCTTGTTGATCTCATTCAAGTATTCTTCGATTATTTGATTGTTCATCTTGAAGATTCTAAAAAAATCCTTCGAGTAATTGACGGGAAAAAAGTGGATCTACCCCAAATCCCCATAGAAAGAAACATCGCGATACAAATCTACCTGATCTGTGATCAATCCACGATGCTACTTTGTACACTGCACCACAGGCTCTCGGCTCCTCTGCCACAACCTCTTTTGTTTCTCAGGAGGATCTCTATGGATCCACCATGACGCTTTCTTCTGCATGGGCTCTCTAGCTCCTTTTCACCAAGTTTATACCAGCAATAGATCTACTTTTGATCTCTTCCTTCATCGACAAGCTGAAATGGGTAGTAGATCTGCTTTCATTGACGAACTTTCACCAGTAGTAGATCTGTCTCAGATCTCTTCATTCATTGGTGAACTTTCATCAATAGTAGATATCAGATCTCTTCCCTTCATTAGTGGGTGAACACTGGCACAAATATGTTTTTCAGTGCTCCTCTTCCCGCAGGCATGCTTTCTGAACCAATTTCCATGCTGATCGCGTCGGGAACAAAATTTTATAAGGGATTGCCCTATCGGTGAGGTTCTCCTGTACAAATCCGTGCTTATTGGCGCAGATGACCTCCACAAGTTCACGCTAATTGGCAGGATGCCTCCTTCGAAAAATGCGATGATGGATCAATTCCTGAGAAAAAATAATAATTACCCAGTCATTAGGTGCTTCTCCTCTGCCACCTAGATACTCACAAGGATCACAACACTCCAGCTATGATTTGGCCTTGGAGCTCTGATACCATGATAAAATATGTTGGATTGAATTCATTAATAAAAAATTGGTCAGCTCTACAATGGAGAGACTGAACCAGGAGAGTTTGACTCTATAGAACGCTCTACATTCTCAATAAAAGTCAATCAATATATAGCGCAAACAGATGTAGGGAAGTTATAACCATATCCTAATAAGTAGAAACTAATTCCTATCCTAAGGTTCCGTGACCCAACTCTCACAAATTAAGGATTTTCCATTATCTTTTAACAATTTATTATGATGAAAACTAATGGAATATCACTTTATAAGATGATTGAAATTTTTTTAAGGTAAAATAAAAGACCTATGATAAAGAAAAGGTCATTCACCCTCGAGCTAATTTTGGAAAGAACCCCATTACCGCGACAAAATCATGAAGATTCAAGAACACATAATGAATATCGATTAGTTACATTTGAGCTCTGAACCTTGATAGTTGAAAATACAATTAATAATTTATTATAAAAAATGGGATAGGTTCCATTACCTAAATGAAGTAGGCATGCAATCACTATCACATTCATAACTTGGTTCAAGCATCATTAGCATGGATGAGCTCTTTGTGCCAAGAGAAAGTATCCTTCACATTGAAAAAAAAGCTCACCATATCACATTTTGGTCATTGTATAAAAATTGGTTGAGCACGAAAGCATGAATAAATCCAAACTCTGATTGTTGTTATGCAGTGAAGTTCATTTCTAGATACTAGGATCCCCATTGTTACAGAGCCCAAGACTTTGCTCGTGCGATGCTGCAACTTCCAATCATGGTTGAGGAGATGCATACAAATTCTATGTGAATTTCTCATATTGTATTTTAAAATATTGAATAGTGAACATTCCAGAGCTTGTGTTAGTTATGAATTTTGGGTTTACTTTTATTCTATTCAATTGTGGTATTTTTCTTCCAAAGAGAATGCTCATTCACAAAATCTAGTCAGTATGGGCTTACTTTCTAGCTCGACATTTATGTTTCTTACCATTGTATGGAGTACACTACTACATGTGGGGGTGTTTTAAGACAATATTTAAGACAATTTTACAGTGAATTGTCTTAATTAGAGACAAAAATAAAATTATGCATCGTCTTAAATATTGTCTTTAAGCGGGTGTCTCAAATTTAGTGTCTCAAACAATTGTCTCTATAAACACAATATAGAACACATATTATTATTGTCTCTATAAAGACATAGGCATTATTGTCTTTTAAGAGACAATTTCATTTGTCTCTCTAGAGACAATTTCATTTGTCTCTCTAGAGACAATTTCATTTGTCTACAATTTGTCTCTGTAGAGACACTTTCATTTTTGTCTTTGTAGAGACAATAACATTTGTATCTTTATGGACAATAGCTGAGATAAAAAATGTATTGTCTCTATAGAGACTATATGTCCATAATTCAAAATATTGTCTCTCTAGAGACGATATGAAAAAATATTTTAAAAAAATAAACAAATCATTTTAAATGTTATTTTAAGGTGGTTTCAACATTTCAAGTTCCCAAATAGTGATTTTAATTACCTTAAAACTCTGTTTTTTATGGAAAGAAAGAATAAATTCCATTTTTTTCAAAGCTAACAGCAATCCTTTTAAATCTAAGTGAATAAACAATTTCCCAAAACTTAACAATTCTCGAAAGAAACCTTGAAAATAATAAAGCATCACACTTATATTCGTTGAAAATAAATTCATGTCATTCAATTTGAACATGCAATATCCTCATTTGGAACTTCATTTCATGACTATTATGAGGTGAAATAAAAATGTACAATATTTCTCCATCTTGCAAGAGAGTTTAATCTCTGACATATAAATCGAAAAGGTTGAATCACATTAAATGTTGGAAAAATAAATTCATATCCAGTGGTTAGCTCCACCATTTCAGCACCTATGTATAATTGGAATTGGCTTCTTTGATAAAAAAAAATATCAAAAATGTATACACATTCGAATTTTCAATTTACTGCCCAATTTACACCTAATTTCAGTGATGTCATAACATAGATCTATGTTAAATATCATCCTCGAATCAGTTAAATATCAGAGATCGGAACTAGCAGCTCCCAAATTTTCACCATAGAGTTTTGCTGTAAATGAAAGCCTACAACTCCTTAAAAATATATTTATAAGGAAAGCAAGTAAAACAAGAGTAGTTGCATAACTTGCTCCAATTCATGTCACTGTTGTGGAGTATGTCTGTGATAATGCTTCCATGTTGACTGTTATCTTAAACATTGTCTTAAAACACCCCCACATGTAGTAGTGACAATTGCCAGGGAGGTCTTGAATTATTAATCCCGATGGTTTCCTCTTGCAATTCATCAGAATTGAGTTCTCCACTAAAATGTCTTCTTAAACATCCACGACGGCCCAAACTCTTGCATCAATCGGCTAGCAGAACCTTAAGAAATAGAATTCTCTAACTGGACCAAGCGATGAGAGAACATGGCGCAGCTCCATATTCATCTGTTATGACATGACATTTAATTCTAATGAGGTTCAATATTTCGATAAAGAAATTAGTATAATTCGCTTCACAAATATAAAAACAATCCTAGAGACTATTACCAAGCTTTAAAAAAGTAAAAAAAAAGATAACACACCAGTTGGAGTTGGTCGTTCATGGTACCCCCTACACCATCACATAAGACCTCCAAGGTCATCGCTTTGGAAACAATTGATGAGAACATTTCAGAACAACTATTCCGGATTGTATACAAAAGTTCAGTTAGTTAGTTCAATAGTGTGTACAGTAGCAGTAGTTAGAAATTACCAATGAAGTAGGCAAGAAGATGAAATGATGGTTGTTTGCTTACATACCGAATTCATAAATATCTCATAGATAAAAACTAGAAACAATCAGATCACAATACTTTAGAAACACATAAGAATTTAAAGTCCCTACATTATCCTATGGGATTTGAATATTTAATTTTACAAGTTAGCCATGATTCAAACAGTTAGAATTTCACATCTATCCCATTACATAAAGTATCTCTAGAGTGTGGTCAAAGGCCAGAGGAATTATAGAAATGATATATCTCATAACACACTATGCAACTTTGACTCCAGTACTAAATGACAGACATGTTGTGCAGTCAAGAGTAGGATATATTAGGTAACTGTAGGTGACAATGTTTGTTGGGATGAGGAGAATGTAGGAATCAAGCTGTGGCCAATGATGATAGAACAACCACCATGTGCTAAAGGAAGGGGTATTCCCATCCCCTTTACTTAGAAGGTATCGTTATTAAAAATAAAAATAAAAATGATTTAATTATATTTAAAAATAATAATAATAATAATCCCAAAAAAGAGATATAGAAAAAAGAGTTCATTTTATATATATATATATATTTTTAATGTGATTGAATTCACATACATTTTTTGTTTAATGACTTTGAAGAACCTTTAAGTCAATTAGGGTATGAGATCAGTATATAAGATCAAAAGGATCAGCTCATTGTAAAAAAGAAGAAAGATCCAACAATAGTGTTTCTCATTCAACAAGATTTTGGTAACAACATTCCTCCCAAGATTACAACAACAACTAAGTCCAAATAAACTTGGAATTTTTTGGATATGGAATATAGTGAAAGTGGGAGAAATATTGATCCACAGTGTATTGAAGTTGTTGTGATGTGAGAACTAAAAGATTTTGATATCATAAAAGTAATTGCAGAAGCTGTGAAAGATTTTGCATAAGGAAAGGAAGATATACAAGACAAGGAGACTACAATTGTCCTAAAAAATATAGTTAAAGAAAGTTTAGAAGAAAAAATTGATTTTGTAAAATATTCAGTGCATGAACATCTTTAAAAAGTGAATTTTAGTGTGTAGATACACATGTCAAGGATGAAATTAAAATTTCCTTTGCAAAAACAACAACAGGTGAGAAGAATCTTGTACTAAAAGTTGAATTTGATTATGAACCTAAATCAACATTTCTTGAGGAGGCTTACAAGGTAAAAGTATGTTGAAGTTTAAAGTGAATATTGAAAATATATCATAACTACAATAGAAGACGGAACAAAGAAATGAAGGAAACCGTAAGAGTTATTGAAGCTTTTGTGACAATGGAAGAAGATATGAAAGAAAATGAAAATATGATTTTCAATCTTGCAGAGGTTAACAAATATGTTAAATTAATAGTAATTGAATTGCATGCATATGAAAAAGAAGAATTATATAATAAAAACAAAGAAATATTGAAGACCAAAATCATAGTGAAGTTGAAGTTGAAGAAGAAGAAAAAGTATATAGAATATAAAGCTTGGAGAAAAAGGAAGAAAAATCCTATGCAACATAGAGTTGGGGACAACCCGCACCAACCTGTAGAAGTAAAATCAACATTTTAATTGATCTCAAGTGTCGAAGGCCTAGCTAAGACTTTGAACAATAAGAAATCATGGTCTTAATTAAGGGGAAGTGTTGGAATGTGTTAATCCCTCCTAGCTATCATATGGTTTCTAGAAGAGTGTAAAATTAGGAAGAGTTAGTCATTCATGTGTGAGCTAATATTATCATATTTATTATTGGCATTCTAAAGGTATTAAGGAGGGAGGGGGGTGTTGGAATGTGTTAATTACTCATGGCTATCATTTAGTTTCTAGAAGAGTGTAAAGTTAGGAACAATTAGTCATGTATGTGTGAGATAATATAATTTTCATTTCTATTATTAGAATTCTAAAGATATTTCTATAGGATTCTCCATAACAGTTTTGAGTCTACTTAATCAATGTATCCCAAATCAATTCAATAAATTCGAATTAGAGAGATGCATCTCTATTACTAGATATAGGAAAAGATGACAGGCTTTGACTAGAATAGTTTCTATATATGGTGTCTTTTTCTAATATATTTTTACAGTCTACAATATTTCTATATTTTTCTTCAATTTTGAGGTATCCAAACCATGCCTTGTAGGAACAGGAAAAGATGGATTTTACTGACATAAAAAAGGATGTAATAGGCTTTTAGCAATATTTTTGTTCACTATTTTTGTTTGAGAATTTCTTTAGAAAATGAAGGATGACATAACAGAAAAGATAACAAATCTGTGATATATGTACTATCTTATCTTTTCTTCTTAAAAAAAAACAAACCTTTTCCAAAATGAATGTATGAAACTGTTTAGTTTTAATGAATGTATGAAACAATTAAATTCTGAAAATTCCCTTCAATATTCATATTTCAAATGTAAATTATGTTTGAATGGTAGTGTATACAAACCTCAATTCTTAATCTCATGTTCTCAACCCACAGTTTTCGCTCTTCCAAAGGCATCTCCGCGAGAATCTCAGGTCCTCCACAATTGTAAGTTGTAACAGTTTTTGTTCATCATTGCTTCTTTAAGAGATCGGTTTTCCATTTGATCTCTTTCATGCTCCCCTCTCAATCCCGATGGCTACCTCTTGCAATTCACCAGAATTGAGTTCTCCACTAAATTGTCTGCATAAACATCCATGACGGCCCAAACACCTGCATCAATCTGCTGGCAGAACCTTAAGAAATAGAGTTGTCTAACTAGACCAAGTGGTGAGAGAACATGGCGCGGCTCCATATGCATTTGTTATGACATGACATTCAATATTTCTAATGAGGTTAAATTTTTCGATAAAGAAGTTAGTATAATTCGCTTCACAAATATAAAAACAATCCTAGAGACTATTACTAAGCTTTAGAAAAGTAAAAAAAAAAAAGATAACACACCAGTTGGAGTTGGCCGTTCATGGTACCCCCTACACCATCACATAAGACCTCCAAGGTCATGGCTCTGGAAAAAATTGATGAGAACATTTCAGAACAACGGTTCTGAATTGTATACTAAAATTCAGTTAGTTAGTTCAACAGTGTGTATAGTAGCAGTAGTTATAAATTACCAATGAATTAGGCAAGAAGATGAAATGGTGGTTGTTTGCTTACATACCGAATTTATAAATATCTCATAGATTAGAACTGGAAAAAATCAGATCACAATACTTTAGAAACACACAAGAATTTAAAGTCCCTACATTTTCCTATGGAATTTGAATATTTACTTTTATAAGTTAACCATATTTCAAACAGTTATAATTTCACATATATCCCATTACATAAAGTATCTCTAGAGTGTGGAGAAAGGCCAGAGGAATTATAGAAAGGATATATCTCATAACTCACCAGGCAACTTTGACTCTAGTACTAATATCCAACATATTCAGGACAATATTCGAATATTTTATTGGTCGAGAATGACAAACATGTTGTGCAGTCATGAGTAGATAAATCTATGGTGCACTGGGCCAGACCATAAATAGTTTGAGAAAGAGAATCTAGAGATTTACCCAAAGTAGATCATTTTGTATTACCTGCTGCTTTAGCTGACAATTTCTTCAAGAGATTCTCAATAGATGAGTGCAATTCAGTTGGGACAAAAATACCCGTGTCTCCACAGAAGTCCTTTGCATACATAGACCCCAAATATTTTTTCAGTTGTCCGAAGAAATTATACTAGCACCAACAACATTCCCACAATTTTGTTGAACTATATTGATTGCATATTGTGAACAAGTGTAGCATTGGTCGACTGTCAAGTCTTCCCTACATTGTAGGTAGCCATATACTATGTCAGGACTTTGGCCATATACAAAGATGTTAAACCCACATTGCTTCGTGCCCTGAAGAAGACTATCAAAAGTTTTTTTAGATTGCTTGCAAACGCACCGCCTTCTTTATAAAAAGTGATTTTGTTGCAATTAGTTGTTGGTCTCTCTGGCAATACTGCATTGCAAAACTCTCCATGAAAAGTAAATATCAAGGCCACAACAAGAGAAATTAAGTACATTTTCTTCATAGTTTGGCCGATTAGGAGAGACAATATTGCAGAATCCTTTCCATGGAACTAATTCATATTTACTAGCACTCTGATAGCCAGTGGAAAATTGAGAGAGTCGAGACTGCAATGCATAGAAATTCCAACATGCTCCTAAATTATGTTCTATAATGTGCACATATATAATATGAACGACATATTATAGGTTTTCAATGGTTGGTGTATGGTTTGAGACATCGTTATCCACCGATATGCGTAATCAGAATAATTCAACCTTATTAGAACCATCAATAAACAATGAAGAAAATGATTTTAATTGTCTTTGTGCAAAATACAACCAATAAATTGTCAAATTCAATCATATAAGGCTAACACAAATTTATAGATCCAAAATACAACCACTTAGTTTTCCAAGTCAACCATCTCCAGTCAACATGACAAGCACAGTCGTGCAATGATGCACATCAATCCAGAACTTGTAAATTATGTAGCCCCTATAACATCCAATTTCCATCTATTTATGGATGGTTAAAATCCTACGCAGTCTACAGGACCATGTGGGGTTCTTCTACGGGGTAAGTTCTAGGAGGGCCTGTGCATGAGAGGCAGTGATTTAAGTGATTTGAGCCCAAAAAATGTCACCACTTTTGGTGGGAAGAAGGTATTGGTAAAACAACAGAGCAGACATCATGGTCTTATGGGGGTACTCATTGCTGCAAAATGGCTTGGTATTGCTCAACCTTTCAATTTTAAAAAATTGGTTGGCCCCATTAAAATCTTGGTAAGACACTTTCAGATTGTAAATTTTGATCACTTATATATAAAGAATAGAACTGGACAGCTGATATGCTATCTAAAAAAGAATCAAAAGAAAAATCAACAAAAATAAGCTAAGTTTCTCTTGCATCCTTTGTTCATGGGATTTTGTTCAATGCAAGCTCTATCAACTATACTTGATGTAATAGGTGGACAAAATCACAATGGTAAGAGGATATAGGAAAATATGGCAGGCTTTGACTGGAACAGTTGCTATATATGCTGTCTTTTTCTAATATATTCTGACAGTCTACAGGATTTCTATATTTTTCTTCAATTTTGTGGTATCCAAACAATGCCTTGTAGGAACTGGAAAAGGTGGATTTTACTAACATAAACAAAGATGTAATAGTCTTTTAGAAATATTTGTGTTCACTATTTTTGTCTGAGAATCTGTTTAGAAAATGAAGGATGACATAACAAAAAAGATAACAAATCTGTGATATATGTACTATCTTATCTTTTCTTCTGAAAAAAAATCAAACCGTTTCCAAAATGAATGTATGAAATTGTTTAATTTTAATGAACGTATGAAACCATTAAATTACAAAAATGCCCTTCAATATTAATATTTCAAACATAAATTATGTTTGAATGGTAGTGTAGACAAACCTCAATTCCTAATCTCATGTTCTCAACCAGTAGTTATCACTCTTCTAAAGGCATCTCCGCTAGAATCGCAGGTCCTCCACAATTGTAAGTTGTAACAACAGTTGTCCGTCATTGCTTCTTTAAGAGATTGTTTTTCCATTAGAAGTCTTTCGTGCTCCCCCCTAAAAGTTACATTATCTTGATGCTCTTGTTTAGCCTAATCAATCCAAGAGTATCATAAGTGATGTGTGTGAGTGAACTGAAGCAAAAGAAAAATAATTTCTTGATGACTTTCTGCAGAGTGTTTTAAGCCTTAAAAAATGCATACCTTAATATGTGAGCGATGATTTTGAAACCAAAACTTTATTTGGGAAGGCATAAGATTTAAATTTTTGCTAAGATGTAGATGTTGATTTTCATCAGGATGCAGGTATTCATTGAAAAACTTGTACGTAACAAATACTAATAAACTTCATCCAGAAAACCAAATATCTAACTAGAATGTTTTTTTTCCTTCAAAATCATGAAAATTTCGGTAAAATTTTAAGAAATTTTGATAAATCTAATTTATAGTTATATAGGTACTCTAGAGATTTTTGATAGTTTGAACTTATTTCCACTATCAAGAACATGATTCAAACATTTCTACTACAAAATTTCTTAATTTTTTAGCCAAATTCCAGCCAATTTTAACAATCAACACAATTCTTTAGCCTACAACTCCGTAAAAATTATATTTATAAGGAAAGCAAGTAAAACAAGAGTAGTTTCATAACTTACCACTCCAATTCATGTTGTTGCTATGGAGTGTGTCTGTGATAATTCTTCCATGCTGACTGGTTAAAGGAAAGTAAAACAAGAGTAGTTTCATAACTTACCGCTACAATTCATGTTGTTGATGTGGAGTATGTCTGTGATAATGCTTCCATGCTGACTGGTTGGGCATAAAAAAATTGTCCTGGTTTGCCAAAGCTCTGGCTTTGAAAAACCCATGGAGAAGCCTATTTGGAGAGGACTTTGTAGTCAGATCATATGTATGTTCTGGCAGGAAATATTACTTTGAAATTAAATAAATGGGATCCTTCAAATTTTAGAAAAAAACATAGACAGGTGAGAGGGTATGGCTCTAAGTGATTCTAGTTTTTTTTATCAAAAAGTAAAATTTTCAGAGAAATATTTCCCAGGTTTTATGTATAATGCCAAAAACATTATAGGTTTGTTTTAAAATGAGAAAATTATGACCTTGAAACAACATTTCACATCATGATTTTGAATTCCTATAAAGTAAACCCTAATCTTGATAATCAACTATTTTAACTATATGGTAGATAAAACATAAGTCTGCACTCATGATGGTTGGCCTTCCTCTTGGAAACACAAATAATAAGCATTAAATTCAAAACAGGAATGATCTAAAATATAATTCTTGACAAAAAAATCTTCAAGTATGAACTATCATAAGTGTACAAAGCCATGAAGTCGAGAAGATTGTTGTAGGAGTGTCATTGAAGGCAAATATTGTTACCCCAAAGTCACATCACAATATATTCAATTCATCATCTAGAGTCAAGGCATTGCTTTATGTGACACTCGCATAAAAATAGCGCTGCAGGAAAACAAAGTACCTTCAAAATTTGTTTTGTTCCACAAAATTCAAAAAACAAAGTATCTTCAAAATTTGTTTTGTTTCACACAGAATTAGTTTATGTTTGGACCCTCACAACCTAGTGAACTCCTTAGAAGCTGGAGCGATGCACATTCAAGTTATTAACATTTAACACATATCAATCCTTTTTGTCCTCTTTCTACAAGGTGCTACTATAATTGTGGTTGTGGATTTCTCATCACATTCAACACCCTCCTCATTATTTTTGTCTCCCATTTGCTGAAATTCAACAATTGGTTTCTTGCCAAGGTTCAGGAATGACAATTGAATGATTGTGTGCAATAAAAGATTCATCATTTGCTTGTATCTCCTCCTCATGCTCACTCCCATATGTTTTAGCTGATGATTTATATTTTTTGGATTCCTATACACAACACAATTTAACTTGTTAAAATAACATTATACCTCCAATTAAATTATTACATATTTCATAAGATATTATAAACAACTAACCTCATATTCAAAACCAGTAATTAATTTTTCCCCTCGATCTATCATGTGTTTTCATAGACCTTGGGAGTCGTGTAATAAAGCATATTTTAATTCTTCCTCTGAAGCTTCCTTCTGAAATTGGTGAACCTACATTAACAAAGATAATCATATTTATAAGTTATAATGAGTAATAATATACAACTAACTCAACGCAACCATGGTTATTTTCCCTAAAATAAAAAATATAATACATGAAAATATTCACTTACCATGCCACCACGAATGTTGCTATATCCACCAGAGCCTAATTTATGAGATCCAATACTTGACACCCTAGCTTGGGTTGCTTTCGTTGTATCTCGAAGTTGCCTTTTACCTCCTCTTCATGCACATGGCCTATATTTTGGATTATTGTGCACCTTCATTTTAAACTTGGCATCTTTCGTAAGTTAATCCCACGTCACTTGGTCAATGATCTAAGCTAGACGTGGATACATCAAGTTTTTTGTCAACTTTGACCTTAAATTGTCTCTTTTTGAGTAAATGTATTTACATGCAATATCTAGAATAATTTCTTTATCAAAACTAGGATTTCCAAATTCTATTGCAACATCTTTAAATAGTTCTTCTTTTTTAGCATTGGTTTGCTTCCTCCAATCCATTTGGATGGTATTGCCAAATAATTGTTCTGCACGACGAAAAATAAAGTGATAAAACTTTAACCCCATTTCATCATTTAAGACATTTCCTTCTGCAGGGAGCAAGGTTGTAACTTCTTGCATTCCTTTTGTAGTCACCGATGATATTTTTGTCATCTTGTGGGTTGAGGTAGATTCCCTTATAGGTATATCAGGCACTTTCTCACTTGTTTCCCGCATTTACAAAGAAATTGTGGAACTGTTAAAAATACAACCAAAATATGAAATTACTTTCATTTCTAAATTAATTATCCTAAACGTAAAAAATGAAATTATGAAAAAATTAAAATAATTTTACCTACTCATTTGAAGTAGGCTCTGCACTCCCCAACAATGGCATTTCCCATAACTGAATTTGTTCAACCATTTATTGTCTGATTTGAACATTTTCAGGAGTATCTGGTAGGAGCCTTAACATTCTTGATTGTGAATCTATGAGACTCCTCAAAGAAACGTGTTCCAGTCTTGGCGGGAGAATTCTAACTGAACCCACATTTGATGGATTATTTATTAATTCTGATGTACTCCTAACAGGACCATGCAGGTGCAATTCAACAGGGATACTAGGAATATTAATATTTGATGTAGAGGGCATGTTATGGGGTTTTGGTCTAGGCGTTGAGGGAATAACATAACCCTCTATACCAATAGATTATTTACTTGTTGGAGTCACCCTAGAAACATCCTGCAAGGCACAAATATAATTAATAAGATGGAATAAAAGATGAATAAAGTTGAAATATGTAAACTAGGTTTGGTCTTCATAATGACATATGTAATCATGATTTTATGTAATTTATGTAAAGAAGGAAAAATAAAATCATTTATGTTATGTTTGAAGCATGGGTTTCATGCTCAAGGATAATATAGATCAGTAGCAAGAAAAGATTAAAAGATGAAAGAAATTTGCCATGGTTGAATACATCTTAGTAAGAAGGCATCATGGTAAGCATACAAATTGAAGCAAGAGCTCATAGTTGAAGTAAAAGCATACAAACAAATAACATAATCAAGTAAAAGTCACCTCCATTGTTATGCCCTATATTTCTCAACAAATAATATAATCAAACTCATGCAAATATATTTTTGAACCTTACATTTTTCATAACATTGGATGTATTAGGGGGCATAAACGATACCTGCATGGCAACATTTGATGTATTGACCGGCATAAATGAATCCTGCATGCCAAAAAAATGCATGCTTAGCAAAAACACAAATATTAATAAATATATAAAGTGAAATAAGTTAATTTAATGCACAAAAATATTGATGAAGCTTCACCACTAGTATAATCTTAGATGTATTGAAAGGTGTGATAGGGGTTGGAATGACTTTAGAAATTGCCTGCATTCCAAAAATATAAATTAGCATAATATAATAAATAACATAAGATAATTGAACCTATAAAATACGATATTCAATATTACCTCATGCGCCATCATAGCAATGTCTTTCCCTTGTGCATTTGTTAACATTTCCATAAAAGCAGTTAAGATCATTGAATCTCCCAGTTCAGAAGTAACATTCTTTAAAAAACACATAATAACATAAAAATAAGAAAATATTGATCTGAGAACATATGCTAGTGACATTAATAACAAAATTAAAATTCACTAGCACATGAAAAATAACATAAACAAATTTCAATATGTTTCAATACATAAAAAAAACATAAACAATACTCAATATGCAATTTTTTTTTAGGTTTATGGTATTATGTTTCTCTTGCCTAGGTGACGATGGCATAAAGTAAAGGTTTTCAAAAATTCAGTTAAGAAATTGAAGTGTAGTAGATTAGGTGCCTCCACCAAATATATATGTGTTTTTCAATTAAAACCTTAAACATTCAAATTACTTAATGTCCATTACAATTAGAAACTCAATACTTAATTGTAGTGAATCCTTATAAATATCTTAAAATAAAAATACTGATAAAAAAATGTTATGCTCACATGAAATTTCCTCTTCTGATGGCATAAATACCCCATCATTAATGGACCCTAAATCGATAAATCAATTAATACCATCATTTTCATAGTCTTCACCACCTTCAACTACAAGTAAATTAAAATCAATAAATTCATCATCTTCATGCACTTGATGTCCATGTGGTTGGTCATGTCCTTCAGACACTTCAATAAACTCGTCATGATCCTTGTCTTGGTCATATGCATCATTGAAAATAACATCATCTCCATCTTGGACATCTATGTCTTTTGGGGGAACTTCTGCATCTTCAAGTAAATCATGGTCCTCTACATGTGGAACAAATGTTACTCCTCATCCCCTTGGATCATAATCAATCGCAAATGACCAACCAGGTTTTTCTAAATTTGGAATGAGAAAAATTTCGTCACATTGACTTGGAAACACATAAGGTTTAGAAGTGGCTTCAAACCTAGATGTATTGATCATATGGAATCCATTATTATGGAGCAAGATAGTTTTTTCTTCTCCCACTTCGATAATCTTGTACTACTCAACACAAAAAATAACTTTCTTGAAAGACATAAAATCAAGCTCTATAATATCCTCCAACACTCCATAGTAGCAAAGTGTGCTTGTGATTGGTTGTCTATCATTTTCATGTGAATTACATTCCACCTCAAATGATGTTGAAACTCCACAATCATAAGCTTGTCTCTTTTCATCAACTTTTCTGATGCGATAATGATGACCAAAATTCCGCATTCTTTTGTAATATCTTACCTAAATTCATAAAAATATTAACTAATTAGATTCAAGGATATTAAATTTAACAGAAAATTTATTAAATATATGCAACATATTAATATATATCACCTCCCCATTTATAGATCCTTTCATGAAATTCAATTGTTGTTGTGTAACTCTATCCTCCCCTTTTGTTTCCTCATTTTCCATATTGGTCTTTACCCAATTACATGAGCATCTATCTGGCCACTTTCTTTTATGGCTTGTAGGCAATCCTCGATTAGTGTTTTCACCATGTCTATTATATATATTGGTCCATGCATTTTCATCTTCTAATTTTTTTTGTTCAGCGTACTTCTCCATCCATTCCAACATAAAGTCAAAATTGTATGCAACATACAAATGTAATGCCTCCCACTCCTTAGCATCTAAAATGAATTATTAATTATTTATAGCCATGTATTATAAAATTTAAGATAAAAATAACTACTACTAACATTTTTTTTAGCTTTTATCCTCTTTGAAGTCCCTTCACCCTCTAATTTTTCTCCTTCAAATGATTGAGATTGGTTATAATTCCATAATCGCAGAGCATCAATATGATATTGAGATAAGTACTCACTCAAATGAACCATTGCCTAGAAAACCATGTACCCCACAACTATGGACCCTTCTGGTCGAGCCTTTTGCCTCACAAATTGTTTTAAGATCTTCATATATCTCTCCACGAGCCACATTGTTCGAATATGAATAGGACCACATTGTTCAATCTCTTCTACTAGGTGTACAAGGTAGTGACCTTGAGAATTAAAGAAGCTTGGAGGGAATCACATTTGAATATCACACATCAAAAGTGAAATATTCCTCTTCCAATACTTCAATTCATCTTGATGTATCTCTTTAGATGAGACCCACCTGCAAGTATTACCATGTATTACAATAAAGACTTGTGATTTCTCATAAACTAAAAGTAAGAACTCATATAAAGGCATAACCAATGATGGACTTCAAATGATAAGATTCATGGAAGAGTATGCATGATCGATTGAAAATACCTCAGATATTTGCATAATTTGTAAATATTCAAAGTGACATCATGGTCAAAAGTACTTGGTATTGCTACAGGCAACACATATTGCATGACCATTAAGAAATAACCATGTTAAAATATTCATGAACTTCAAATATGCATGAGATGATATTATCACAATACTAGCATGACCATTAACAAATAACCATGTTCAAATATGCATGAAATGATATTATCACTAGGATATACAATTTTCTAATTAAGTTCCAACAAATCTAACATGTGACAACATTACCTTTATCCAATTGTGCCAATCATGTGTTCTTAGGCCTGAGAACTCTGATCCATCTCTTATGAATAAGTTTTTTAATGTCACACCAAAGCCAGAAGGAAATCTTATGTGTTTCATAGTAGAAATGATGTTTTCTTTCTCCTTTGATGTAAAAGTCCATGGATCATGAGCATATGAGTTGTCTTCATGCAACCACATGTTTGGCATGATATTGGAAACTCGAAGGCCCTTTCTTAACTTTATTTGTGCTTCAAGGTTAGTTCCATTTAGATGTTTCCACAAGCACTCTGCCACATTTTTCCCGATGTGCATAGTATCCAATAGGTGGGCTATTGGCAAGTTCTCATAATATTCCAATTTGTAGAAAATAGAGAGTCTTTTCATTCCTAGGGGAAAACATGTCCCTTCCTTTTTGTCATACATTCCTTTTCACCTAGCAGGGTTCATCTTTATTGGCTTCCTCATTTCAACTTCCTTTCCATTGAAATTATGTTTATCACACACTCGATAGCGATGCTTTTGTGGTAAGAATTGTCTATACTCATCATATATAGTTTTATTGAGATCCTTTGATTGCCTATGCAACAATTTTGGCCCACATGATGGACAGCCATGTTTCCCCTTTTTTTGTAGCCCTAAAATAAGATTGGAAACCAAATTTAGTAAATAATAAAATGAAGACAATAATTATAAATGTAATTTATAATACATTACAACAAAAAATATTACCACAACAAATAGAGAGCCTCGGGAAGTCATGAATTGTCCAGATAAGAATCGCATGAAAGAGGAATTTTCTATCATTAACAGGTCTTGATACATCATACATATTTACACCATCCCATAATTCACGAAGCTCGTCAGTGAGGGGCTCCATGTATACATCCATATCCTTTACCTGATATTTTCCTAAGTAAACAAAGTGTTCTTTATTAGGATTAATTGAATTGAAATATTTTTATATAAAATTCAAAAGAGCATTGCACTCATATGTTCTAGTACCTGGTATAAGAAGATTTAACATTGCATGTTCCTTTTTCATTGCCATCCAAGTGGGAAGATTGTTGTTTATAATTAACACTAGCCAAAGAGAATACGTTGTTCTAAGTTCTCCAAAAGGATTGACACCATCCATTGCTAGAGAAATTCTTTCATTCCTTGGCTCATTTCTTAAATGTGGCCATTTTTCCTCAATATCTTTCCAATATTTACTATCCGCAACCATACGCATGACACGATCTTGGCTTCTCCCTTGTGCATGATAATCCATATATTTTTCCAACTCCATGCACTTGAACATTCTCTCAAACCTTGGCTTTAGTGGAGTGTGTCATAGTACTTTATAAGGAACCTTATTGGATACTTGATCTTGACGATATCTATTTGTGTGACACACTGGGCATTGTTGTAAATTCTCATTCTCTCCATAGTACAATATATGGTAATTTGGACATGCATCATATGTCTTGTACTCCATTCCAATGTCTTTCATTATTGAAGATACTTCTCTATGAGAATGAGGCAACTTATTTTCCATTGGAAGTATTATGTTTACCAAAATTCTGCATAGTACAAATAATTATTTTTATAAGTATACACAATATTCAAAACTTTTAAGACATTTATAGCATTAATTTATAGGAATATCAAAACCAGCCTTAATACATCAGTCAAGCATGTGTTTTTCGATCCATGTGTAACCGTCAAGTTCAAAAACAACATAAGTGTCACCAATATAGAAGATTCAACATTTGCAAAAAGAGGCGTCCTAGCCAATTGAGCGAGAGGTGAATCAATAACTTTTTCAAAAGTTGTGTAGAAGTCCTGGATAAATTCATTGACACCAACCTCATTTATCTCTGAAATGGTTTCATCCATAAATGTGTTTTTTCCTTCATCTTGAGAGTGGTTATTATCAATATAATCCATAGGTTCTTCAGGAATATTGGGAACCGGAAGCGACTTTTCATTAAAAAAAAAATCAATTCAAATGATCAATAATAATGTATTAAATAATGTGCATATTTATTTATTATAAGAAAAACAATTTGTTAATTATAGTATACCTCTTCTATATAAACTCCATGGTCCAATCTATGGATACCAACTAGTCTTCGCTTCTTTAGTTTCCTATTTTGGCACATTTTGCAACTACAATATATCATTTCATTGAAGTATTCATCTGTCCCTAGAACAGGTCTTGTTTCCCATTCATTCGAATATTCAAATGATGATGTGCTATTTTCCTAAATGCACCATGTACTATGCTCGATAAGACTGCAACTTTTAACTTGACTATTATTTCTTTTTCGAGATAACATGACCAATGAATAAAACTAGGGAGTAAATCTATGAATATTTAATTTTTTACTGTTGAGTGAGCATTGAAAATCTATCCAACACTTTGAGAAAAGTCTCTCAAAGTGTTCCAACAAGCCTCTAACTAGTCACAAACAAACTTTTGAAGTATCGTTTTAGAGTTATTTCTAAAAATAAAACCAATCTCTAACTAAATCAACAACATAAATACTACAAATACTAAAAACAAAATAAATACCTGGTCTTACATTTGTATATATACCAAGAAAGTAATGTAACAGAAATCTACAAAGAAAAATGTGTGGACGTTAGTTAATATCAATATATAAAAAACTGTTGAAATAAATGACAACGTATATACCAAAAAAACTTTTACTATTTTTTTTTTATTGTAAATTCACAAAATGCGGGCAGACAACAAATAATAAGTGCTCTTCAATGGGAAATGGGACTTGTGATGAAAGCTAAGGCATTTCTAATTCACCTCATTAGGCTTATACAAATCAAATTATTGTAGTTACATTGTGATTTGATGGCCTAATATTCATAGAGAGCCACATAAAGTTTTACAACAACCAAAAATAAAATGTTATTTTGTTTTGAGATGAAGCATTTAGGTGAGTTGCATTATTACTATGACATTATAATGGCTAGAGATATGCATAATTATAATTATCAAAGCATTGTCTTCAAACAATTTTGAATGAAGGACAGCAAGCCTATATCAATTTTTCTCCACCAAAACTGAAAATTATCAGACAAAAAGCACCTATAATGATGTTGATTGGGTTACAGACATTGATGGAAGAAATTTGATGATATATTGTCTTTAATCTGTGTGGGGGGAAATCAATTGATGTAGAAGACAATACTTTGTTGCTTGACCAAGTCTAGATGGCTCATGATCTGACTTGTTGGTAATAGAAGTGGCACATTTATTTGTTGGTCATAGAAGTGGCATATTGATAGTGGTTACTTGGATGGATGAGATGGTTTCTAGAAGAGTACTCCCCTTGGATTGTGATGAGCATAGAAAATCACTAGACCACTAGAATGAGAGAAGACTAGAGCCCAACAACCAATGAATAGCCTAGGACTTCTCCAAATAAAACCCAAACTCATTGGAGGAAGAAAATACTACCAACAGAACTGAAAGACATCCACATACAAATAAAAAACTATAAAGAGCTTACCCTAGTTGATGACAATGCCCAAAGGGGAGGATTCTTTGAGGGAAACATTATTATTTATAAGTATTACCTTCTCTGAAAGCCCAAGGAAATCTAGAAAATAGATGGAATAATTACTTGTTGTCTTTATAAGGCATTCATGGAAACAACTAATAAATTATATCAATTGCATGCCATATCCATACAAGGGTTATTTGCAGTCATAATTATATGTTTTGTGCAACTTTAATGGCCATATTGCTCACAATCTTCTTCTTTTTGCCTCAGTTGACCTCAGAATGAAATGAAGATGATAATGTACCATCAAGGAATATCAGGACGAAATCCTATGTTTCTACCAACAACAACTTGGAGCCTCACTTCTTCACATAATAAGGTGTTTGCCTATATCAATTTGTCTCCACCAAATCCCTTTAAGTAGCTTATGGTTTCTTTATAGAAATTAGATCTCCAATAGTGTGGCTATACTAGAATAAATCCCATGAAAAAAATTGCTTTGGTTAGCACTTGTTTTAGTGTTAAGCCATTTGTCAAATTTAATAGGCTAATGCAATGCTAATATTTAAAATCCCATATTGTAGTCCATGCCTACTCATTAGGGTAATTTTGAGGTCTAAAATGGGCCTTTTAAGAAAAATGTACAAACAAAATAAGCTTTATAAAAACCAATAGGATTCAAGATGATGATGTCAACCATGGGGGATGATTCACCATTTTTTAAGTAAAGGGTAAAAAGATTAAAAAATAATAAAATAATAAAACTAGTTTTTCAACTTATCTCCCAAATTTTTTACTCAAATTTCGATTGGGAGTACTCATCGGATGCAAAATTTAATTCCTAATCCAAGGAGTACCCATGTTGCATAATTTCGATGGACCCTGCTACCTGAAAAATGAGAAATACATTAAAAACATGTTTGCAATCACGTTTTTAATGTATTTCTCATTTTTTGTGTAGCAGGGTGCATCGAAAGTATGCAACATGGGTACCCCTTGGATGAGGAATTACATTTTGCATCCAACGAGTACTCCCACTCGAAATTTGAGTAAACATTTTGGGAGATAAGTTGAAAATGCGAGTTGAAAAAGTAGTTTTCCCTTTTTTCCCTCTAAAATTTGATGATGTAATACAATATTATTTGTTTATTTCCACTGTTGTTTTATAATTTCCCTAGGAAGCCGATTTTAAACCTCAAAATTCCCCTAATGTGTATCGGGCTGTTGAGGTAGGGACACATGAAATTTGTCCCTGGTTTAGTGATCTGAGTTTTTGCATGCCACCATCATGTCTAGCATGTCTATCATCAAAGGGGAAAATTTGTGCTTGATGTTCCCATGAAATCCACTTGATAGATATGGTATGGATGAGTTATCATGCATTATGAGTCCAATTGTTATGGACTCAAGGACTATACTGACATGAAAATCCCTATCGGTGTAAAAGCAAAGCCCAAACCAACTAA
The DNA here is from genome assembly GCA_034641835.2 of Pinus albicaulis. Classification (NCBI taxonomy): domain Eukaryota; kingdom Viridiplantae; phylum Streptophyta; class Pinopsida; order Pinales; family Pinaceae; genus Pinus; species Pinus albicaulis. The sequence continues at coordinate 855,048,318 of CM076570.1, forward strand.
GTCTATCAACAACAAACTGATAACTCTATGAGAACATGTTCATTTCTAGTACAGGGAATCTCCTTCTCGAAATAACAATATATTTACCTATAACAGTTGTAGATTGACCTATAACAGCAATAGTTTTTACTATTCAAAACAATAATTTAGATCACTTATCTGGTTTTATGTTAAATTAAAATTATCATAACAAGCATTGCAAAAGCAATTATAGAAACTGGGAAGTGTGGTAGTGAACAAGATTGCAGAAATCTTCAACAAACATTATTGATAAAATGTACTCTTTAACCATACATAAGACGGGAACACTTTCGTAAGAATGTATGGTCACAATTTCATGCCCAAGACATCTCTTACATATTCCCATACAAGCATTCACCCAGATATCCCTACTCTAAAGCCTGTGAGTTTTTTTATAACGAAAACTGTCACTTTTGCTTCACTATATTTCTCAACTAGACCAACTAAAAAAATGGTAAAGGAAGCCTTGGCATGAAAGAGTCCCTGATCAGAGTTGGATAGGTGAAACTTAAAAAAGCACAAAGAAAACATAGGCCATTCACAAAGGCCATTTTAAAAACAGAGGCCATTCACAAAGGCCATTTTAAAAATAGAGGCCATTAACAAAGGCCATTAAAAAAATTCATATTGTAAGAATAAAAAGAAAATTCATTGGCTAAAGCCGACAATGCCCACACTGCCATTGCCCTGACACCAGATATGCTGTTTGTGGACGGTAATAAAGGATTATAAGTAGGAATCATGATGGGTAGTGTTATGAATCTTTCATGATGATGGAAGATTCCTACTGAATCTACAAGCTTGATGTGTATATAAAAAATGTATTTTTTTTCAAATATGAACGGAAATACAAGAAAAAATCAATTCAGAATAAATCAATTATTATGCTTTATAAACTTTAACCCATCAAAATTTGATTGTATAATGTGCATCTTCAAAGTGCAATAAAAATAGCAATTAAACATAAAAATAGCAATTATTATGTATCAAGAAGTTGGAGATTCAAATCCGCTGATTTACCTATAGCTACAAAAAGGGCATAACTTACATCCCTGATTTACCTAATTGTTGGAAATATTGTCATTGATGGCAAAGGAGGCAGCACTCAGGCAAAGGAGGTAGCACTCAGGAAAAAGAGGCAGCGCTGAAGCAGAGGAAGGCAAAAGAGGCACAGCGAAAGCAATAGAGGCAGCAAGAAGAAAGTCAAAATGTAACAATCATAGAAGCACAGTGAAGAACCGTTATCGAAAGGTAGAGACAGAGGCAGAGCGACAGAAGCAGCAGAGGCAGAGACTAAGTGACAGAGGAAGAGAGCCGTTACAAAATTCTGGGAATCACACACTCAAACCGGTGTTATACATATAATACATAATCCCTATTCCGGGAATCGCTTAACTCCGGCGGCAAGGCAATGCATATAATACAGAACCATATTCCGGGAATCGCACACTCCAACCGGCATTATACATATAATAGAACACAAACATTATTCCGGGAATCGCTTCACTCCAGCAACAAAATATATATATAAACATATATATCAGTTATATACAAACAGAGCGCTTTATATCTATATAACCAAAGGTTCTATCAAAACAAAATGGCTTATAAGGTGGGACCCCTCACCCAATCGCAATCGGAACTTTCCGATTGATCACAAATATTTTGTAATATGCTCCAATCAAGTGGCGGACCCGATGGCGTTATACGATGGAGTTAATCGGTTCAATCGTGTCCGGGATCTTAATCGCAATCAGAACTTTTCGATTGATTGCAAGTCTTTTGTAATATGCTCCGATCAAGTGGCGGACCCGATGGCGTTATACGATGGAGTTAATTAGTTCAATCGCATCCGGGATCTTAATCGCAATCGGAACTTTCCGATTGATCGGAAGTCTTTTGTAAAATGTTGCGATTGAAGTGGCGGACCCGATCCTGTTATATGCGGGAGTTAATATGTGCAAATCGCATCCGTGTTCTGATCGCAATCGAAACTTTTCTATTATGCACCCCGATTGCATTTGTTCAAAGTTCGGACCTGATTACGCTATGAGACATGTTTTATGTGGTCATCGCGTCCGTTTGCGTTTGATCAATCGCAATCGCAAGCTTTTGTTTGACACCACCGATTCACCGATGGAGATGTGGGGCCCGACCCTTTCATATATTAGTGGTTGTGATTCGACTCATTGGATTGTAAAATAAGACCAAAGGCTTAAGGTGGAGAGCGATTGCTTATATATAAAAGGATTGTTGTTAGATATATATAAAGCACAGTTGCAGTTGTATTAAAATATGCCACATGGGTTGTGAACCCTCAGGCCTCAGCTTAATGGGAGGGCGATTATTAATATACAATGACTGTGATCTATGTTCGTTCTGCTTGCGGAACTTCCACATCAACAAGACACTCGTGGCATGAAAAGGGTTGAAATTGCCCTGATTTAAAAAGTCAGCAATTGCATTTCATTTATTTAAAAGGCAGAGTTACACGTATGCAGCTGTTACACCCCCACAGAGGACAGAAAAGCAAATAGAGCCGAGAGGAGATAAAACACAGTCACAAAAAGGACAGAGACAGCCAAAGAAAAGACAAATGCGCATCGATTCAAAAGACTAAATGAGTTGAGCTAGAGTTCACTTTGTAATAAGAATGTAAATATTTTAATTGTTTTTATTGTTTATGATGCATTGGCAAGTCTCCGAGAGAAAACAAACTCCCACTGTAATGTTAAAATTGACACCTACAGTCATAATTTCTAAGTACGCTGATAAAAGGAGTGAGAAGGCAGAAGGCAAAGAGACATGACTTTCCATTTCGAATTCCAAGCAGAATACAAACAATCATGTGAAGAAATCTATAAATAATATCATCTTGATATGCAGAGTGAGTTTTTGAGAGCAAGGGAGAGAGCATATATAGAGAGAATGCAGAATATAGAAGGCAGAGAAGATTAAGAGAAGCTACAGAACAGAGCTGATATATGAGGTAAATCAGCAAACATTCAGTTTTAGAAAATGAGGAAGTTGGAGCTTCCCTATCAAGTTGCAGCTTGATAGCTGTCAGTTGTAGCTGACTGAGGTTGGAGCCTCCTATAGGTTGGTGCCTGCAGAAAACTGAAGGGAGTTGGTGCTTCCTTGCAAGTTGTAACTTGCAGAATTGAGGTAGGAGCCTCCTGTAGGTTGGTGCCTGCAGAAAAACAGTGGTGAGAGGGAGTTGGAGCTTGCCTTTGCATCACAATAATAATAAGATGTGGTTTTCTCCCTTTATGGGTTTCCACTTATATCTGGTGTCTCTGTGCATGATATTTATGTATTGATCTGATATGTATCATTTGCTTAATACCTGTTGCTCTCATATTAAATCTACTGCTCTATTAAACTAATACTTTCTGATTACATTCTAAAATTACTCTCACATCAAATTGAGTTTGAAATGAAGGTGTAAATAAGTTTAATGAAAAGTTTTAAAAGATCAGGAATGTATTAAACTGATTCACCCCCCCTCTCAGTTTAATTAGAGGTTCAACAATTGGTATCAAAGCGGGTTCCTTTGTACAAGTCTAACAATTGAAAGGAGATCCTAGGTTCCCAAGATGGCTAGTAAAGAAGGATGCTCAACCAATAAAGCCCCTTTCTTCACCGGTGAAAATTATGCTTTCTGGAAAATCAGAATGAAGACATACATAATGTCTCTAGGAATAGAAGTCTGGGCTGTTGTGCAATTAGGATATGCCCCAAAGGCAACTGACTCAGAAAAGGACTCACAAAAAGATTTTGTGGCTAATGCAAAAGCCATGAATGCCATCCTGAATGGATTATGTGAAGCAGAGTTTATTAAATTAATGCACAAAGACACTGCCAAGAAAATATGGGAAACTCTTGAAGACATACATGAGGGAGACCATAAAGTAAAAACTGCCAAACTTCAAATATATAGAGCCCAGTTTGAAAACTTAAAAATGAATGATGATGAAGATGTTGGCAGCTTCTTCTTAAAAGTTGCAGAAATTGTTAACAATATGAAAGCTCTTGGAGAAACCATACCAGAAGGTATAGTTGTGCAAAAGATTCTAAGATCACTCCCATCCAAATTTAATCCCAAGGTGTCTGCAATAGAAGAGACAGCGGATTGGGAGACTTTGACCATGAACCAGCTACTTGGAAATTTAACAGCATATGAAATGAGGCTCCCACAGAAGAAACCAAGTTCGAGGGAAGCAGCCTTTAAAACAGAAAAGAAGAAAGAAGAAGAGGAAGAAATATGCTCTTGCTCAGATGAAGAAGAAGCAAAATTTGTCAAGAAACTGGATAGAGGCTCAGGTAGATACAAAGGTAAACTTACCTTCAAATTCTTTAACTATGGAAGAGTTGGACATTATGCTACTAAATTTCCTCACAAGAAAGTAAGAAATCAAGCTCAAGAATCAGAGAAAGACACATCAAAGAATTGGCAGAAAGGAAAGAAATTCAGCAGAAAATCCTTCTATGCAGAGCAAGACAGCAGTGCATCTGAAGACTCAGATGAACCCTCAAGAGAAGAGGGAACCTCTGAATTTTTACTAATGGCCATAGAAGATCCTGAAGGACTCTTGCTAGAAGAAGAAGAAGAAGAAGGGGACGTCGATCTTGAGGGGGAGCTAAGAAGTGCTCTGGAGGAGATTGAGAGACTCAAACTAAAATGCAGAAAACAAAAGGATATTCAAGAAAAAGAAAACAAAAATATAATTTTTTTAAAAGCAAAGAAGACTGATGAAGAAGCCCAGACAATTCATACAAAAGAAGAAACATGTAATAAGGATGACAAAGATCAGAAGAAATCTCTAGTAACAAGGAATATAATGAATACTAAGATGGCAGAAAAAGAATCATATGCCCCTGAGTATATCAAATTTGGAAGTCATCAGAGGAGATTCTTCCCTCCTATGAAGAATGCCACTTGTTATGTCTGCCACAAGCCAGGACACATTGCTGCATATTATTATGCAAGGAAGAGTAATTCAGACCTGCAAAAGATGCAAACAGTGAAGAGGCTATCTCAAACAAAAAAATGGAGAAAACAATCTTACATCAGGTATGCAAATAATTTCTATGGTTATTGTTTTTATTGTAAGGAATTTGGCCATAAAATTATTTAATGTAGAAAGTATGGAAAAAGAATGATTTTCAACACCTCAAGGAGGTTCATGAATCAAAGAAATTTTGGTCATACTCAAAATTCTACAAAAACTATGATCAAATGCTTTATATGCAATCAAGCTGGACATATGCCTTCCAAATGTCCTCTGAAAGGATGCAATTCATCACCTCACAAAATATATCAAATAGCAGGATTCCTCCAATGGAAAAAGAAGGAGAATAAGTGTGACCTGGCTCTAACTGCTCAAGATATGAAAAGCTAGTGGTACTTGGATAGTGGCTGCTCCAAACACATGACTGGAGACAGAAGCAAGTTTATAACTCTTGATGAAAAGAAATCTGGAAATGTTATTTTTGGTAATGATAAATCGGGAAAGATCAAGGGAAAAGGCTCAGTCAGCATAGACAATGGCAGAGGAAAAGCCGAAGAGGTACTATTTGTGGATGGATTGAAAGAAAATTTACTGAGTGTCAGTCAGATGTGTGACAAAGGCTGTGAAGTTCTTTTTAGAGCACAAGATTGTGTAGCCAGGTCAAGCACAATAGGAAAGACTCTGCTCAAAGGTGTTTGAACAGAGAAAAATGTATACATAGTGAAAGAGGAAGATGAAGCCTGCCATCTTAGCAAACTTGAGGAGTCATGGTTGTCGCATAGGAGATTGGGACATCTCAGCTTTGACCATAACATCAGACTGAGCAAGAAGAAAGCTGTAAGAGATATGGGAGAAATAAAAAGGCCTTCAAGTACTATATGCAAATCTTGTCAATTGGGGAAACAGACTCGCACATCCTTTAAATCTAAAGAGGAGTTGTCAACAAGAAGACCACTCCAGCTTGTGCACATGGACCTGTGTGGACCTGCTAGAACTAGGACACCAAGTGGAGAATCCTATTTCATGCTGATAATAGATGACTTTTCCATAATGACATGGGTTGCTTTTCTCAAAAATAAATCAGAAGCATTGGAAAAATTTAAGATATTCAAAGCATTAGCAGAAAATCAAACTGGATGCAAGCTGAAATGTATCAGATCAGACAGAGGAGGAGAATTCACAGATTATGACTTTGTAGACCTATGTAATGAACATGGAATAAAGCAACAATTTACTCTTGCAGGGACACCTCAGCAGAATGGAGTAGCAGAGAGACAAAACAGGTCTGTACAACAAATAGCCAGAGCTATGATGCAAGAGAATAATATTGCTCAAACCTTATGGGCAGAAGCAGTACACACAGCAGTACATATCCTTAATAAAGCTCACTTAAGGCAAAGCAGTGACAAGACTCCATATGAACTATGGCATGGAAAGCCAGCTTCAATAAAACATTTCAGAGTCTTTGGTAGCAAGTGTTACATAAAGAATAATGATGAAAACCTTGGGAAATTTGATGCAAGAGCAGATGAAGAGATTTTTCTAGGATATGCTTCCAAAAGTAAAGGGTACAAGTGCTACAATAAGACTCTTTGGAAAATAGTTGAAAGTATTGATGTGAGATTTGATGAAGAATTTCCAAACAATACAAGAAATACAGACTGCTGCAGTCCATCAGATAATCATGAAGAAGAAGATCAGAATGATGATGAAACCAACAAGACAACAGAAGATGCAGAACTGAGCCCAAAAACCCCCTCAAGATACACTCAGAAGAATCATCCTGAAGATCAGATCATAGGAGACAAGAAAGCAGGAGTCCAGACAAGAAGGCATCTAACAGAACAAACAGAAGAAGTATACATAGCCATGTTATCACAAATAGAGCCAAAGAAGTTTGAAGAAGCCATCAAGGACAAGTATTGGGTAAAAGAAATGAATGAAGAATTGGATCAAATTGAGAAAAACAATACCTGGGAGCTAGTTCCTAGACCTATTGAGAAAAATATCATTGGTTCAAAATGGGTATTCAAAAACAAAATGAATGAGCAAGGACAAGTAATCAGAAATAAAGCCAGGCTGGTCTGCAAAGGATACTCACAAATTGAAAGACTTGATTATGAAGAAACATTTGCCCCTGTAGCCAGAATGGAAGCTATCAGAATGTTCCTGGCATTTGCATGCTACCAAGACTTCAAGGTATATCAAATGGATGTAAAGTCTTCTTTTCTTAATGGAGATCTAGAAGAATAAGTGTACATGGAACAACCAGAAGGCTTCTCATTGGCAGACAAAGAAGACTATGTGTGCAGACTGAAGAAGGCCCTATATGGACTGAAACAGGCTCCTCGTGCTTGGTACTCAAGACTGGACAAATATTTGCAAAAATAGGGTTTTAGGAGAGGTGGAGTAGACAACAATCTATACATAAAAGCCCATGAAGATGAACTCCTGATTGTTGTAGTATATGTTGATGACATTATGTTTGGAAGCAACAAAGATGAACTAGCAAAAGGGTTTGCTGATGAGATGAAAACAGAGTTTGAAATGTCTATGATTGGAGAGCTCAGTTTCTACCTGGGACTGCAAATTCAGCAAAAGAACACAGGCACATTCATTTCTCAAGAAAATTACTTAAAAGAAATGCTGAAAATATTCAAAATGGAGGACTGCAAACCAGTGACAACCCCCATGATCACGGGATGGAAGGTGTGTGCTGATGATGGGTCTGCAGATGTAGATCAAAAACTCTACAGATCCATGATAGGAAGCCTGCTGTACTTGACAGCTTCAAGACCAGACATCATGCTAGCAGTAGGACTAGTGGAAAGATATCAAGCAGCACCTAAACAAAACCATCTTCTGGCAGTAAAAAGAATACTCAGATATCTACAAGGAACAACACAATATGGACTTTGGTATCCTAAAGGAAAAAGCTTCACCTTAACAGCGTACACAGATGCAGATTGGGCCAGCTGTGTGGATGACAGGAAGAGTACAAGTGGAGGTGCATTCTATCTAGGAGAAAGTTTGGTGGCATGGCTAAGCAAGAAACAAACATCCATATCTCTGTCTACTGCTGAAGCAGAATATATAGCAGCAGCGGCATGTTGTACACAAGTCATGTGGATGAAGCAAACTCTTCAAGACATGAAGGTAAGCATTAATGAACCTATCTCAATCAAATGTGATAATACAAGTGCTATAAGTATATCTAAAAATCCCGTGCTTCATTCAAAAACTAAACATATACCAATCAAGTATGATTTTCTCTGAGAACAAGTGGCTCATAAGATAGTTAAACTGGACTATGTATCAACGAAAGAACAGATAGCAGATATATTTACCAAACCACTTACCAGAGAACCATTCGAAAACTTGAGAGACAAACTAGGGGTAGTATCTGTAGATACTATTCTCTAATATGAAGAGAAAGTACAGTCTCAGGGGGAGTACAAAATGAAGATATCATTCCAGGGGGAGAACAGCCAGCAAGATAAGCATAAAACAAGTCCACAGGATCATCATTATCAGTATTATCAGCATTATCAATATTATCATCATTCAGAAGCAACAAGAACCTTTCAATCGTAAAATTCATCATCTCTGTCTGCAATCTAGCACATATTACAGGCACTACAAATGAATCACATCTATAAAACACATATCGACTCACTATACCAAAGAGTTCTCTCAACAAGCTTCATACATCACTCTGGAGAAGCATAGTACAATTTCACCAGAAGAGGACCTAAACGTAACTCAGAGAAAGGAAATGCAATGACAGAGCTCATACGGAGAGATGAGACGTCGTCCTTTTCCATTGATGTCAAAGGGGGAGGAAGAACAAACAACAGGAGGAAGAGCAGGCAAACAGGAAGAGCAAGCAACAAGAGAAAGAGAAAGTAAACAGAGAAAGTGGATTGCCATCAATGCCAAAGGGGGAGACTGTTGGAAATATTGTCATTGATGGCAAAGGAGGCAGCACTCAGGCAAAGGAGGCAGCACTAAGGCAAAAGAGGCAGCGCTGAAGCAGAGGAAGGAAAAAGAGGCACAACGAAAGCAATAGAGGCATCAAGAAGAAAGTCAAAATGTAACAGTCATAGAAGCACAGTGAAGAACCATTATCGAAAGGTAGAGACAGAGGTAGAGCGACAGAAGCAGCAGAGGCAGAGGCAGAGACTAAGTGACAGAGGCAGAGAGCCGTTACAAAATTCCGAGAATCACACACTCCAACCGGTGTTATACATATAATACATAATCCCTATTCCGGGAATCGCTTAACTCCAGCGACAAGGCAATGCATATAATACAGAACCATATTCCGGGAATCGCACACTCCAACCGGCGTTATACATATAATACAACACAAACATTATTCCGGGAATCGCTTCACTCCAGCAGCAAAATATATATATAAACATATATATCAGTTATATACAAGCAGAGCGCTTTATATCTATATAACCAAAGGTTCTATGAAAACGAAATGGCTTATAAGGTGGGACCCCTCACCCAATCGCAATCGGAGAAAAGGTTCAATCGCAAGTCTTTTGTAATATGCTCCGATCAAGTGGCGGACCCGATGATGTTATACGATGGAGTTAATCGGTTCAATCGTGTCAAGGATCTTAATCGCAATCGAAACTTTCTGATTGATCGCAAGTATTTTGTAATATGCTCCGATCAAGTGGCGGACCCGATGGTGTTATACGATGGAGTTGATCGGTTCAATCGCGTCCGGGATCTGAATCGCAATTGGAACTTTCCGATTGATCGCAAGTCTTTTGTAATATCCTTTGATCAAGTGGTGGACCCGATGGCGTTGTACGATGGAGTTAATTAGTTCAATCGCGTCCGGGATCTTAATCGCAATCGAAACTTTCCAATTGATCACAAGTCTTTTGTAAAATGCTGCGATTGAAGTGGCGGACCCGATCCTGTTATATGTGGGAGTTAATATGTGCAAATCGCATCCGTGTTCTGATCGCAATCCGAACTTTTCTATTATGCGCCCCGATTGAATTTTTTCAAAGTTCGGACCCGATTGCGCTATGAGACATGTTTTATGTGGTCATCGCATCCGTTTGATCAATCGCAATCGCAAGTTTTCGTTTGACACCACCGATTCACCGACGAAGATGTGGGGCCTGACCCTTTCATATATTAGTGGTTGTGATTCGACTCATTGGATTGTAAAATAAGACCAAAGGCTTAAGGTGGAGGGCGATTGTTTATATATAAAAGGATTGTTGTTAGATATATATAAAGCACGGTTGTAGTTGTATTAAAATATGCCACATGGGTTGTGAACCCTCGGGCCTCGGTTTAATGGGAGGGCGATTATTAATATACAACGACTGTGATCTATGTTCGTTCCGCTTGCAGAACTTCCACATCAACAAGACACTCGTGGCATGAAAAGGTTTGAAATTGCCATGATTTAAAAAGTCAGCAATTACATTTCATTTATTTAAAAGGCAGAGTTACACGTATGCAGCTGTTACACCCCCACAGAGGACAGAAAAGCAAATAGAGCCGAGAGGAGATAAAACATAGTCACAAAAAGGACAAAGACAGCCAAAGAAAAGACAAATGCGCATTGATTCAAAAGACTAAATGAGTTGAGCTAGAGTTCACTTTGTAATAAGAATGTAAATATTTTAATTGTTTTTATTGTTTGTGATGCATTGGCACGCCTCCAAGAGAAAACAAACTCCCACTGTAATGTTAAAATTGACACCTACAGTCATAATTTCTGAGTAAGCTGATAAAAGGAGTGAGAAGGCAGAAGGCAAAGAGACATGACTTTCCATTTTGAATTCCAAGAAGAATACAAACAGCCATGTGAGGAAATCTATAAATAATATCATCTTGATATGCAGAGTGAGTTGTTGAGAGCAAGGGAGAGAGAATATATAGAGAGAATGCAGAATATAGAAGGCAGAGAAGATTAAGAGAAGTTACAGAATAGAGCTGATATCTGAGGTAAATCAACAAACATTCAGTTTTAGAAAATGAGGAAGTTGGAGCTTCCTTATCAAGTTGCAGCTTGATAGCTGTCAGTTGTAGCTGACTGAGGTTGGAGCCTCCTGTAGGTTGGTGCCTGCAGAAAACTGAAGGGATTTGGTGCTTCCTTGCAAGTTGTAGCTTGCGGAATTGAGGTAGGAGCCTCCTGTAGGTTGGTGCCTGCAGAAAAACAGTGGTGAGAGGGAGTTGGAGCTTGCCTTTGCATCACAACAATAATAAGATGTGGTTTTCTCCCTTTATGGGTTTCCACTTATATCTGGTGTCTCTGTGCATGATATTTATGTATTGATATGATATGTATCATTTGCTTAATACCTGCTGCTCTCATATTAAGTCTACTGCTCTATTAAACTAATACTTTCTAATTACATTCTAAAATTACTCTCACATCAAATTGAGTTTGAAATGAAGGTGTAAATAAGTTTAATGAAAAGTTTTAAAAGATCAGGAATGTATTAAACTGATTCACCCCCCCTCTCAGTTTAATTAGAGGTTCAACATATCTAGCAACTCTTGTAGCTGCATTTTTAACTCTAACAATTATGGGGTTCTCATTCTGTATGGGGCTCTAGAGAGTGGGGTACCTCCTAGTATTAACTCAATTGAGAAATCAATTTCTCTTTTAGGGGGTAAATGAAGAATTTCATCTGGAAATACATCCTTAAATTCTTTGATGACTGGTAAGTTTTGTCCAAGTCTTTTTTCAGTTTTCTGTCCCAATTCTTCCACATGTACATCATACACTTGGTAGTATTTTCTTGATGTCCTTTTCAACTGAAGTGCTGAAATTTGTCTCACTGATATAGGTTTGGGTTTCCCTTTCACTATCACCTGTTTTCCCTAACCATATATACAATGTATTGTTTTATCTAAACAATTTAGTATGGATTTCCGTTTTTCTAACCAGTCCATTTCTACCAACACATCATAGGAACCTAGAGGAAAAATATTAAAATTCAATTTAGCTTCATACCAATCTAAATTTACAACAGTCTTTGGTAATTTATGGGTCACTTTTCTTTTTGTTCCTGTAACTAACTGAACTAACAATGCTTGCTGAAACTTTTTAGACTTCAATTTGCACTTTTACACAACTTGAGGACTTATATAACTTAAATTTGCACTTGGATCTATCAAAACATAAACAATTTGTTCAACAATCATACCTTCTATTTTGACCATGGATGATTGGTGTTCAGCTTCACTGTCTTCCAGGGCAGCACTGATTCTGGGAATTTTTCTGGCCACGTCATTCAAAATAGTTGCCTTTCTCAGCACTTGTATGTTCTGAATAGTGCAGTGAGGAAAATATCATAGCAAATGAGGTTCTCCATAGCCCTAGCACTTTAGTGGCTCCCTCATCTTTACAGTTCCATCTCTTTTACTGTTTCCATCTATTTTTTTAGATCTTGTTTGTGATTTGGTTGGGTGATTTTCTCTAGTTTTGGTAAACTTCTTCCTTTGGTGATTTTTTCCAAAGATCTTTAAGTATGCTGGTTTTATCCTTTTTCCACTAGAGTCACCCTTTTCTTTGTTCTACCAGTTTTTCGTTTGTTCATTTCTGCCTTTAAACTATTGATAACATAGTCTTTCCTTGCGCACAACTTCATCCATTGTCTTGGGATTATCAAATTCTATTATTTCCTTGTAGATAGTAGGTAGGCAATTTAAAAATCGATGTACCTTTGCATTCTCTTCCCTTATATAAGGTACATAGCGAAGAAGGTTGGTAAATTTGGTAACAAACTCATCAATGGTGAGTTGTCCCAACCTAAGCTCATGAAACTCTTTGGCTTTATCATCATAGTAGCATTCATTCAAATATCTATTTTTAAATTTAATTTGGAAATATTTCCAAGTGATAGTTTTCTCATCTATCACATGTACCGTTTTGGTTTCCTCCCACCACAAGGTATCATTTCCTTGTAATTGGTAAATAGCTAACCTGGATTTCAAGTTACTTCCATACTCATAAACTTGGAAGTATTTTACCATGTTTAGATGCCAAGCTTCTTCATCTTCCTCCTTCTCTCCATCATAAGAGGGAGATTTTGTTTTTCGGAATTCTCCTTCCAATTCATTTTTCGTTCTAGACTATTGTCTAAAGGCTTCATCCTCCTCAGAATCTTCTGAGTGGTTTTTAGTTCCCTTACTCTCTTTGCTAGAACCTTCACCTTTGCAAGTGTTCCTGAAGGTCAATTTTCTGAATTACCTTTCTTGCTCTTCGCTGGCTAGCCATTAGGGGAATTTTGAGGTCTAAAATGGGCCTCCTAAGGAAATAATAAAATAATAGATAAACCAATAAAATAATATTTATGAATTTGAAATTTTCTTTTTGTACCACAATCCATGTAACCATAGTTAAATTCAATTCAAAAGTTGTACCAAAATAAAATTAATAAAAAAATTGTATTGATGTGACTATAAATAAGAATGATTTTTTTAAGAAAAAGTCATTATCATTGAACAACTAATGCATTTGTCCTTTGTACTTAAATACCTTAAAATAAAATAAAAATAAAAATTTATAAATTATAAATTATATTATATGCTATTAATTAAAATTTATATTATTTAAATTGTATAATAACATGTAACTAGTATACTGTATAAAAATAAAATAATATAATATAATATAATAAATGTATAGGGATATGCATTGTTTCTTTCAAGAAATATGAAATGAAAATAATATATTTTTATTCAAAAAGTGTGAAATAACATTTATTATAACTATACTTTGAATTTAAAAGTACTTAGAGAACTACCATGGTTAACCATGAGTTTTTATCTACCATTGAGAATGTGACAAGTAAGTACTTTTAACACAAGAAATGTCACATCAACCATTAAGGATGATGTCATCCCCTAAAATTTGATTGGTTCTCATAAAGTGAATTTTGATTGTACATTTTCCTTAGGAGGCCCATTTTAGACGTCAAAATTCCCCTAATGGATAGTCTATCATTGTGAGTTTTCTGTTGCATCATCTCTCTTTGCATCTGATGTATCATGGAAATCAATGGAGAATTAGGATCTAGTGGGTTTTCTGCACCACCCAGATCTACATAAAACTCATCCCCTTCACTCATGGTTTCAGCTGTATGGTTCTACACTAATTCACTGTACATGGAAGTAAACGTTAGTGTATAATTTTTTTAAAGAAAACAATTTACAACAACATAATTTTTCTTTGGTGTCAGCACACATTTAGGCCCAGTGTTTTAACATGGGCTCTGATACCATTTGTAACATCTCTACATCCAACAATTTTTTTCTTTCTATTTATGGAATTCATATTATTCACTTACAATAGACATACTATGGTTTGTCACATTTTGACGAATATTGTTTCCCAACGTTTTAGTTGATGTAATTTTAATCTATTTAGTTGTCAGATTCTTGTTCAATGATTATTGTCACTTATATTTACTTTGATCATGATTTATATAATGATGTATCTTTCATGATTTTGACATCTACTCTTTGGGACTCCATGTCAATGGAATAATCCCATTTTATTTTTAGTAGAAACTTGTAGTTTACTAGTTAAGTTCCACCCTTAACTACTACTAACCTCTTTCCTAATTCTTGCCACAATTTATAATTTTTACCACCCATTAATGATGTTATTTATACTCCATATCATAGGTAAAGTATTATAATTTACCTATCTACATTCTATTATCCCTACCCCTTTTTAATATACATATAACTCTTCATAACGAACTTACCTTTTTATTGGTATCGTTCAAAGTTATATTCATTACTACCTATTTATTATTGCCACACCATTGAACTTATTAATCCACCTTACCCTTAAGAAGGCTCGATATTAACTTCAGTGGAGATGCATTCACGCTCTTTTACATATATTCAATTTAAACAATTTTCCACTTACCTTTTCAAAAGTTTGTTTTGAGGGTTGACTTTACAAGCTACCATATTGAATATCTACAATGTTATATCGAAACTTCACATTGCATTAACATATGGTAAGTAGTTTTATGTATTATCCACGTCATCAGAATTAACCAAGTCATCAAATTTGTAATTGATTTGGTACTTACTACTGGTTTAATGCCTTCTCGTCTCCATATGGACATACATCAACTATCTGGAGCAAATTTTACTCAGGGTCTTATTTCATTTAATTAATTGTACATATTCACATGGATCATTCATTGTCTCGTTCATTGGTGATGGAACCTTTCAGCTACGCGGGAAATTCTTCAGCATCTGATTTCCTACACCCGAATGATGAGGATTTCCTCGTGATTAGAGTTTAGGGTTTCGTTTTATCATTTCATTTTTCTTTGGTGGCTCTCTTTCAACCCCATGGTCTCTTTTGAGCATTTTCCTTTTGGCTCTACAACTATTTTCATTTTCTTTTCATATCGATGTGAGAGCTCCATCTACTATGCAAATAATAAGCTCTAGAGCCTCGTAGACCTCCTCACGTAATACGTGTTCTCCACATGGTTTTTAATTTCCCACACTCTAGATTTAACTTACAACTCTGGAGGTGATCGTTTTTTTTAAAATTAATTTTATTTTCTTTTCTGAAATCTTATACTTGTTCCATTTGGTTTCATTTAACTTACATTCGTAACTTCCATTCTTTTCTCTAACTCATTTGATAGATTTTTCCAAGAATATAGAGAAGGATTTACCTCTAACTGACGGCATTCTTATTCGGGTGGTATTGGTTTTACTTCTTATGGCTAAATGCGACCATGAATGGTAATCTTTGATGACAATATAAATTTTAACTTCCTCTGTGTGCATAATTTCCAAACCATGTTTGTGTATTCCTTTTTCCATTTATGAGATACAATTTTAGTTCTCCGTTTGGTTATATTTTAGATGATTTCTCTTATTCATTTCATCATATGAATTTCTAATGCATTTATGTTGTTTTTTATAGGTGAAGGAGTTTCGCAGGTGAAACATTCCCTGACATCCACGGTCCATGACTACTCTAGGAATGTATTTTTCCATTACACTTTTGTGTTTACTATCTTGCTTGTTGGTTGAAATTTTCATGTTTATCTTGCACAAACCTGTTTCATTTTTAATTCAATTTTTATCACCGTTTGGTTCCAGTCCATCATGGTGACTGTCTGAATGGATTTTTGTGCAATGCTAGTGAAATAATTCATGTACTTCCTCGCATCCCTTCATTGAAGGCTAAGGGTTTTATCCTTATAGCCCTTTCCCTACCCTATAGGTATTTTCACTAATGTTAATGTATTTTTTCAATATTACATTTAGTTACTTCCTCGCGGCTTACTTAGCTTCAGCTTTTCTTCTCTACCTCCAGGGTTTGAAATAATTAATTTCCCTTCAGTATTTTTGGTTCAACGTTTACGTGTTGTTTATAAAATGAACTTGATTCTTCAGTGATAAGAATTTGTATCCTATCCTTAACAGAGAAATATTGATTTCTCTTATAGAACTCTCCTAGTTCTATATGGTGTTCTTTTGATAAGAATCTTATAGATTTTATAAATACCAGGGATTTGAAATTAATTCTCATCGTTTTGACCTTTTGGTCTGTAGGTATTTTATTTAGTTGGTTTTAATTATGAGCATAGATAGAGCCAATTATTTGTTCTCATTTTGAATTGGTACATGAATTCCCCAATTTTCCATTTCTCTAATTTCTCTCATTAAGCCACTGAGTTTGTAAGGTAAGAAGCTACTTTGAATTAATTTAAATTCTTAGGGATGATTTAATTCCTCATATGACTGCATGTAATATTTTAACTCTATTGTTTTATTTCATATTGGGTTCCGCCTATCTGTTAGTAAGGTAATTATCCTTTACTCCTTTTTTGATTTTGTACCCTTTATTTTATTGTTGGTAATTCATACTAGAATTAATCTCTTGCTTCTAGTTTTTGTGCAGGTAACACCTACATCCTATTTGGCTTGACTACTTCTGCTAGAAGTTTCATGTCTAGTCATAACTTAGAATTTTCCCTTTTCAGGTTAGTCCGGTGACCCATTTGGGATTTCTATTATGATACCTCTGCATAAATTTTTGGAGATGTTATATACTTTTTTATTTATGGGACAAAGTTTCCCAATTTTGTATAATTACTTGGACATAGTTTGTATTGGACTTTATATGTATATGGATATATATCCTTGAATTTACATAACTCTGCAACATATTTAATATACTCTTTTCTCCCTTACTGAAGTTATGTTTAAAATCCATATATGATACATTTCCTAGAATCTGTGTTTCAATTCTAGTAATAATTTTCTGAACTCCTCCTTGAAATTATTACACTTTATTATGTATCAGTTAGAATATAAAAATATTCAATTTCTACCATAGTAGAATATTTGTTTGAATGTTATAAATTCACAATGACTATCAGAAATACTTGTTTTTATTTTGTACTAGTTTATTCACGGAATTTCATGATTTGTAAAATAATACTAAGGAACCTATATTATGTACACTTAATTTTGATAGTTCACCTAACCTTAGATTTAAACCGACATCAGGGTTTAGAAATTCTGAAAGTTGGTGCTCTTCAAAGAATTTCCCATGCAACAATACAGATTAATGCTATATTTATTATAGACTATTTTTGTTAAATGCATAGACCTACCAGTTCACCACCACTTAGAATTTTTAACATTAATTTCATATACATAATATACTCTTGAATATATCTAGAATAATTCTGAACCACTAATTAACTTCACTAGAATAATGTCATTATAAGTCAAAATGAATTAAATTATGCATACCAATTATGGTAGACTAGTTTCTACCCAACCTATGAGCTCTTTCTCCACAGCTTCCCCCGAGCAGAGATCAAATATTCTAGCAATAGAAAACCTCTTGTCTACCCATAATTTTATTATTTAAGCCTGCTTTCCCATCACCTTGTTTCCATAACTGCATCCAATTAATCAGGATTTTGTTTTCCTTTTTTCCTAGGTTTTCCTTTTGTTTATTCCACAAAGTACTTTAAAACTAGATTTTTCCTCTTTCTAGTTTTATTCCACCTCTTCCTAGTAACTTTCCTCTTTATTGGGGTATATTTTTTTATATTTTTATCTCCAATCTAAAATTCAATATTTAATTTATTTTCTCCAAGGAAATTTGGAGAACTAGAAATTTTTTATGAACCTTATCCATCCTCATGGATTTGGGTTCCTGATCTCTAATCATACTCTAGTATTTGCATAATTAATTCCATTTTCATTTTATTAAATTAAAATAATAAAATATGCCCGTACTAAATGATTTCCTTTGGGTCCACTTTACCCTTTAGGACTGTTCAATTGTCTAATAAAAGCAGATAAACTGGGGACATTACATATTTTATATGATATGAAACAAAATTAATGTTATAATGGGGACATGACTACATGTGTAATGTTGGCATATAGTAGTCGAACCTCATTATAGTGATAACATCCATAACTCCCAAGATTTAATTCGAATATAACTCTAATAATTAGGTAATGGTAGTAATTGGAATTCGTTGGATATAAATTATCAACGATGTCCATACCCCATTGAAATAGTTAAGAGTAAATTACTTATTCATGGGATAATTGTTAGGTCCATACATGGATATAAACCCTTATTTTATTAAGCTTTGAAAGTGGTTAATGCTATTAAGAGAGATTTTAATAAACGAGGGTATTGAATATAATTGGAGTTGAAATCTTGGATAAGGAGTATAATGTTAGCTTATTCTTGTGGTGTAACAATTCCCTAATGGGGAACAAATCATCAACAGAAATTATTCATCGCAGTGACCTAGCCGCCCTGCTGCGTTCTGCTGCGTCTGAGGCCTTGCCTCGGCCCTCCTCGTAGGGTCTGGTGCTTCTCTTGTTCCCTGGCTCTTCCTGCTTTTTCTGTACGGTGTTTTCTCTTCGTTCTGAGCCCCTCTTGGCTGGGCGCGCGACCTTCTGCCCTCTGCTGGTCACGGTGTCTCGTTGCTGGGTGGTTCCCATGAGCTGCGCGCTTGTGTGAGCTCGTTTTGTTGAGCTTTGTAGGTGCTGCTCCTATGGAGCCGCCTCCTTCCCCTGACGTTGTTGCCTTCTCCAATCTGGTGGCATCCCTTCCTAAAAATAAAGCCGCTGAGGCTTCGAAATTTGTGAAACGCCTTGATGAAATCCCTGAGATCTCTCTCCCTCCGGAGGGCCCGATTTAGGTCGCACTTTCAATGATTGAGAGAGCTATGGTGGGTTAGTTCACCGGGCTTTGGCCCTCCCCCAAAACCACGGAGAGCTGGGTCTCTAGAAACTGGGCGCCTCTGATAAAAGACAGAGTTACCTCGTACTTCCTTGGCAAGGGATTCTTCTTGTTTGAATTCACTGAAAAGGAAGATAAGGATCTGATTTTCCGCAATGGCCCCTATTTTATGGGCCCTCAGGGGCTATATCTCAATAAGTGGACGCCCGATTTTGATCCTGCAGTGGACGTCCCCACCGCTGTCCCCATGTGGGTTAGGCTGCCCAATCTGCCGGTGCACTGTTGGAATGAGGAATCCCTTCAACACATTGGAAACACGTTGGGCAAGTACATCGATCATGCAAACAGCAAAGACCGGTATGATTGTGCAAGAATTTGCGTTGAAGTAGACCTTGAGGTTGGTTTTCCTGAGGCAATAAAGATCAGAGTCGGAAACTGGTCACATGTCCAAAAGCTGGACTATGAACAGCTTCCGTTCAAGTGTCGAAAATGTCATGTTTACGGACATTTTGCTAGAGGATGCCCTCAGAACAGTGAGATGGAGAAAGGCAAAGAGGATGGCTGGACTCAGGTGAAAAGAACCTAAACAGCTCACAAACCTCCTAGAGCTGGTCACAATAATGGTAAAGGGACTCAGGCAGGCTCTGGAATCCAAACACCTCTCCTGGAAGAACAAGGAAATAAATTTATCCAGTTAAGCTCAGCAATGGAAGATACTCAAGAAATAGGGACTCAGAAAGAGGGTACGCCTCAAAAAGAGTCCCCTCTGGGACCAAAGCAAGCTGAAAGAAATGCAGATAGGACAAAAGAGATACCCTCATAGAAGGCTGAGGATCTCCAGGGGTTGGAGGACTCAGAAGAAGAAGGTGAAATAGGGGACTCGCAAACTTCGGCTAGAAAATCAGCGAGAGGCTGAAAATCTGCTCGTGAAAAAAGAGAACAGGAAACATACAAAGAAAAAGTACAAGGAAGTCAACCAACCCTCGAGAAGCTCTTGGTTAAGACTCCGAAGATAACCAGAAACCAGACTCTGAGCTCTAAAGGAGCTCCTCTCTCCAAAAACAAATGATGAAGATTGTCTCTTGGAATTGTAGGGGTATGGGGAGAAAAATAAAAGAAGAAGCTATTAAAAGCCTAATGAGATCTGAATCTCCGGACATACTCCTCATCCAGGAGACTAAATTGGAGGGCAAGGCCTTCCTCCAAGTTGCTAAAAATCTGTGGAAGAAAAGTGAAGGAGCAGCTGTTTTAGCTCGTGGTGCCTCAGGAGGCCTGGGCACTCTCTGGAATCCAAACAAATATACGAGGATCAAAGAAATCGTGAACACCCATTGGCTGTTTACTAATCTGCAACACGTAGACTCTGATGAGACCATCTGCCTCTTCAAAGTGTATGCTCCAGTCAGCACAGGTGAGAAGAAGAACTGTTGGGACACCATAAGAAGTTTGACAGAATCGGAAGAATTAGTAAACATCATCATTGCAGGAGATTTACATCTCACTTTATCTACTGCTGAAAAACGGGGAGGAAGAATTGTCAGGGATCCGGCGAGAGAACAGGTTGAGGATCTACTCCAGGAGTGGGACTTGATCGACATCAAACCATCGTCGGGCAAATACACTTGGACCAATAAAAGACTGGGTCCGGGCCACATCGCTGCAAGGTTAGACCGATTCTTCGTTCAAAGCTCTTTTCTCCTTCTTGGACTAGAATCTAGAATGCATATCCTTCCTTGCTCTGTTTCTGACCACAGACCTATTAAGCTCGATCTTCTGGCTCATTCGGACCAAGGTCCCATTCCTTTTAAATTCAGCCCCCTTTGGGCCAAGGAACCTTCCTTTATGCAAATTGTAAAAGATAGTTGGAAGCTCCCTGTCAACGGCTCTGCCTTCTTTGTCTGGGAGGAAAAACTAAGGAGAGTAAAAGCTGCTTTGAAAAGCTGGGCTAAAACCCTTCCTAATCCTGCAGTGGAAAGGAAAAATATCCAAGAGTGTCTTGAGATACATCATCTCAACTCTGAAAATGCAGAGATCACAAAGGATATTATGGACAAAGAAGCTGATCTTCAGCAAAAGCTTCACAAGGCTAGTCTGGCCGAGGAAGAATATTGGAGGATTAAATCCCGTAGGCTTTGGCTTAAGGCAGGCGATAGGAATTCTTCCTTTTTCCATAAACAAGCCCAAGCCCGGAAAAGCTTCAACTCCATTTCGGAAATCAAAGAAGAGAATGTGAAGCACAGAGATATCCAAAGCATAAAAAATGCAGCCTATCTCCATTTCAAAAAGTTGTATAGTGAAGAAGAGGGGCCAGAGCTTATCCCTAACTCCCTGAATGAGGTTCCATCTCTGATTTCAGCCAGACAGAATTAGCATTTGGAAGCTGAGGTCTCCAATAAAGAAATAAAAGCCGCTCTCTTTGCCATGGAGCCAGATAAAGCCCCAGGCCCGGATGGCTACACTGCCAGATTTCTGCAGACATGTTGGCAGATCGTGGAAAAAGACCTTTGCAGAATGGTCCGGAAATCTCAATCTTGTCACAAAATCGGGGGAAGCACCAATTCGGCCTTCCTGGCTCTCATCCCCAAGGAAAAAGGTGCCAATTCCTTTTCCAGATTTCGCCCTATCTCTCTCTGCAACACAGGTTATAAGCTGATAACAAAAGTCATTGCCAATAGACTGAAAATCATTCTTCCTGCTATCATTCCCGAGAATCAGGGAGGATTTATACAAGGAAGACAGATCGTGGACAATTACATTCTGGTCCAAGAAGCGATCCACTCAAGCATTACCCGGAAAGAAAAAGGTATGGTCATCAAATTAGATCTCGAAAGTGCTTTTGATAGGGTGAGGCATAGTTTTTTATTTGATGTCCTGCACAAATTTGGCTTTGGCCCCAAATTTGTCCAATGGATCAAGGCTTGCATCAGTGTGCCCTGGATTGCCCCTTTGGTGAATGGAAGGGCCACTGATTTTTTCAAAGCCTCTAGAGGACTGAGACAAGGGTGCCCCCTTTCCCCCTTGCTTTTCGTCCTCCAAGCCTCTGTTTTCAGCTTCCTCATGAATAAAAAACAAACTACCCAAGAAATCATGGGTCTGAATATCGCAAGAGGAGTTAAAAACATAAACCATGCGCTTTTTGCTGATGACTCTCTCTTGATGGGCGCTGCCTCCTTGATCTCTGCTCAAAGAATTAAAGATGTGTTAGATGATTATTGTGAAGACTCTGGCAGCAGTCTTAACAAAGGCAAATGCCATATCTATTGTTGGAATACTTCTATCAGAACGCTTCAGGATATCTCCAACTGCTTTGGCTTTGCAGCCTCCTCTTCATGGTCCTCCTTCAAGTACTTGGGACTTCCTATTTTTCAAAAGTGCGCCCTCAACAAAGACTGGCTGACGCTTCTTGACAAATTTAAGGCTAAAATTCTCTCCTGGGGTTTCAATTGGCTCAATCTAGCTGGCAAGACTGTGCTCATAAAAGCTGTCTTACACAGTCTTGCCATCTATCAATCTGCTGTTATGATGGCTCCTATTGGTATCATGAGGAAAATGGAGGACTACATCAGAAACTTCTTTTGGAAAGGTGGCAAAGATAATGAGAAGAAAACCCCTCTTTTAAGCTGGGATATAATCTCTTTACCCAGAATGGAGGGTGGTCTGAACTTCAAGAACATCAGTAAGCAAAACATTGCTTTGGGAGCAAAACTGCTATGGAGAATAATAGGCCCTAATCCGGGTTGGGCTCAGATGGTGCTGTGGAAAAGATACTTTCGAGGTCAGAGATATCGATGTCTGGACAGCCCCATTCTGACCCCCGGAATGATGATTCATAAACTGTGCACTAAATTCTCCACTCTTTTCAATCCTCATGTGCATTGGATTCCCAGAAATGGCAAGCGCATAAAAATCTGGGAAGATCACATCATGGGTTGTGAGCCCCTTGCTAAAAGACTGGATGGACAGAGCTGGCCTCAAAACCCTGTGGGATATTTCTAAATGGGAGAATGGTATCTGGCAGAATTGGGAGAAGCTTGAGGTCCCTCAGAATCTTTGTAAAGAATATGCAGACTTTCTTGTCCTTTTAAGAGGCAAAGCCCCGATGAACAACAGGAAAAAATACTCTCGTGGTTGGGGTCCGAATTCTGGGTATTACTCTGTTGGACGGGGTTACTGGCATATCTTTGTGCACCCTCATGTTCCCCCTGATCCGAAGCCTTGGCAGGGGATCTGGTCTCAGACTTCAATCCCCAAAATTGATTTTTTCAGCTGGCTCCTTTGCCATCAAAGAATCCTGACTGAAGATAGACTCCGGAAGAGAGGCTTTATGGGGCCTTCCCGCTGTTCGCTCTGTGAGGCTGATGAAGAAAATGCCCCCCATTTAATGCTCTTCTGTAACTATGCTACTGAAATATGGAAGGAAGCCTTAGGTCACTGGAACACAGATTTCGCCCTCCCTGTCAGATGTTCTGATCTGTTCTCAAATTGGAAATCGAAGTATCCTGGAGGCACTATCAGAAATGATCATATCAAAAAAGCCTGGCTCGTTCTTCCCAAAATCATCTGCTGGCAATTATGGTTGGAAAGAAACCTTAGGATCTTCAGAGACAAGAAGAACGATCCAAAGGTTGTCTGGATTAAAATTAAAACTCAGCTTAATGATTGTTTGGGTGATCATCTCGATGGAGCAGATCTCAGTCCACAAGATGCTGATTGGGGCGCTTTTATGGGTTTGCATTTCATGGATATTGCCAAGCCTCCCGCTCCTCTTTTTCCCTGGAAAATTCGTCTTAAGGAGTTAGACTTCCACGACCTGTGCACAAAAAAGTCCAAATTCGCCCTCTATTTCGACGGGGCTGCCAAAGGAAATCCTGGCTATGCAGGGGCAGGTGGTGTCGTCAAATGTGTGGAGGGCAGAATAGTTTCCAGATTCGCCTGGGGTGTGGGCTACAATACAAGCATACAAGCCGAAGCCCTGGCCCTTTTCCAGGGACTCAAACTGCTTATCTCTCTGGGTTTGACGGATGTTTTGGTTTTTGGTGATTTCCAGTCCATTATTAAGACCATGGTGGACAATTCATCTCCTGCTGATCTAAGGCTGTCGAGGTTGATGATCAGAATCAGAATTCTGCTCCAATCCTTCCAGAGTATTGAATTCTTCCATGTAATGAGAGATAATAACAAGGCAGCTGATGCCGAAGCCAACACGGCGGTCCTTCTTCCCCCTGGATTCCTTCTAAAAGACAGAGTCGAAGCCTGGGATCCCATCCCATAACCTGTCTGCAATGTTTTACTGTCTCTTATTAAATCAGTATGTTTGTATCAGCAATTTAGGAAATATTGACGAGGTAATCCGCTCCACAACTCGCTGTTTGCGCAGGCGCAGCAGAAGGGAGGTCTATTGGCTTCCGGCAATGGAGAAAACCGTGCGTTGTCTTCTCTCTGTAATCCGAAATGAGGCATTTTCCATGAGTTAATACAACATAATACCCGTTCCTGTCAAAAAAAAAAAAGGAGTATAATGTTAGAATATAGTTACATATTCTAATAGATAAATTTAATGTGATAATCATTTAAGTTATTATGTAAGGAATAATGTTAGAAAATGCATAATATTCTTAAGAGGTAAATTAATAATAATATAAATTAGTATTATAACAGAAGTTGTGTACATTGAAAAAATGTAACAAAGGAAAATAAAAACTAAAAGAGGAATTGTGGAATCACGAGGTTCTGGTAGAATTCTCATTGGCAATAGAGTTTTATTCTATTCAGAAAAAATTATGTCATTATAGAAAATTTTAACGACAGAATATAAACATATTTTGAACATAGTAATATGATGAAAACACATAAAGTCAATTACGACAAATTACCATAAAGGTATAAATAAACAAAAAAAAAATTGGGTGAGTAGAGTTCTTACAAATGCTATGAGAG